>JBBPOS010000265.1:0-39083 GCA_038091575.1 Leccinum subgranulosum
TCATATATAAAGAACTAAATTAAACCTCCCTCCTCCGAAGATGAATAAAAATTGAAAATCCTAAAGTAGAGAGAGCAATTAAAGAAGTCTTTATTTAACTCAACAAACACAAAAAAAAAACCTTAAATAAAGACTTCTTTAATTGCTCTCTCTACTTTAGGATTTTCAATTTTTATTCATCTTCGGAGGAGGGAGGTTTAATTTAGTTCTTTATATATGAAGAAAAAATGGGCTATAAAGTAAATGTGTTAAATAACATTATATTTATATATAATAAAGCAATTAAAGCAATTAAGATTATTATTAAATCTTTAATTAAATAAAATATTCTAAATTTTCTTCTTATTTTTAATAATTTATATATTCTCGGATATTTATCTTTAGTATTAAATCTTTCAATTAAATAATCACTAAAATATATACTCATTAAATCAATTAATAAAATAAATATAAGAATTATAGCAAATATATGAGTTATTGCTAAAGTTTGAAAGAAATTTAAAGTATTATAATATGATTGTATTTGATTAAATATATCAAATGGGTTAAAACCATTAGTTAAACAATCATCTATTTTATTAATTATTTCTAATAATTCTTTGTTAATTTCTTTCATTGTATTATCAACATCTATTATTGAACTTTCATCGAAGGCTTTATTTTCTGTTATATTTTTAATTTTAGTATTTAATATTTCTAATTTGTTACTATTATTTTCTTGAATATCTAAACTTTTTCTAAGGATAACTTCTAATTTACTATTAGATTCATTTTCCGAAATTAAATTACTCATTTTTGCAGATAACGTATTGTTTACTTCTCTTTCAATTTCTAAATTATCTCTTAATTTATTTATAGTACCTAAATTATTTATTGTGTTAAAAACACCAACACCAAGACTCACAAAAGATAGATTTTTTAAGACTTTTTGAAATATTTGGTTTATATTATTTGGATTCATTATTTATTTTAAATTATTTGATGCGATGGAATTTACCAATTATTATATTTTATATATAATATACTTTTATTAAAAGAGGACACGATCCAAATAATAAAGTGGTTTTTATTCCATAGCATTTAGTGGTTAAATCCCATAGCCTTAACCCATAAAAACATGAAAATTATATTAAAATTTATACAATTTACATTTAAAACTCTTGCAGCCATATTTTCTAAAATAGCTGCCAAATATACTTACACTAAATTATGGAAATATTTTATGAAATATAAAATACTTTTTGTAATTTACAAACCTTTAAAATATATATTCACCAATTTTTTATATTTTATTAAATTAGCTAGTGCTATATTAGCAATTTTCTCTTTATTCAATTTATCAATAATTTATTATGATTATGATATATTAAATGAAATTAACGATTTAGTTAATAAAGCCATAAGATATATAAGATTATTATGAAATAAATGGTTTTCTAATGAAGATATTGATGAAATTGAAGATCCTATAGATTTCTTTCAATATAAAAAAGAAGCTAAAGTAATACAAAAAGCTGTAGAACAAAACCCTAATAATTCCTATTGGATAATTCCTTTAATGATTATCACACCTATAGCTTTTTACTATTTTAATCCTCAAGTTAACATTAATGAAATTATTGAACCTGTAATAGAACCTATTAGTAATAAAATTGAAGAATATTTACCCAAAGAATATTTTACCATTTTTATAAGCTGTACATTTATTCATAAATTTATTATAATCGGATTGAGCTATATAACCAAAGAAGATTTAAATATCTTTACTGATGATAACCCTAAACCCGATGATTCTAAATTTACATCGGGCATTGTTTCTGAATATAAAAGAAATTTACAAGAATTCTTAAATAAAAGAAATAACTATGATCCTGCAGATAGCTTAAGTTCAGAAGAAAAAGAAGAATATGAATCTTTATTTCCAATGGAAGATAATTTAGAAACTCCTAAAGCATCCACATCAAAATTACCTGAAACTATTTCAGATAAACCCGAATTACCAATGATTGAAAATCCTTATAAAAAAATAGGTAAATTTGACAAAAATATAATTGATTCCGCAAAAGTTAAAACTGAAGATTGGAATTAATTTTAATCACCTCTCCTCAAATTTATAATTATAATATAGATAGCATGGGTGTAATAAATTTAATTAAAGCTACAGTGTCCATAAAATTGATTATAATACTTATTATAATTTAATGTGATATATATAAACATGTTGGTAAATATTTTATATAAGGAAAAAAAAAAACAAAAAATGTTTTTCTTAAATTTTATAAAAATATTTTATATTATTTGTCAATATATAAATTTTTATTGTGTTATTATAGTAATAGGGGTTATTATTATACAAATTTTAATAGAAAATTGTCTTATTTATGTTGTATAAACATCATAAAAGTATAGGTATCTTAATTTTTTAATTTTTTCATATAGATTAAGTATTTATTAAAACTAAGCACACAATAAAAAAAAATACAAAAAAATAATGAACTTAAATATCTTAAATAATTTATTTGTAAATTCTCCATTAGAACAATTTGAAGTAGTTAGTTTAGCTAGTTATAATTCACCTTTATTATTTAATACATCTTTTTCTCTTACAAATTCAGCTTTATTTACAGTTTTAGTATTATCTTTAATATTATTTTTACATAAAAATATTGGGAAAGACAATACTAATTTAAACTTTAATAAAAAAATGAAATTAATACCAAATAAAGAAAGTATCTTATTAGAAAGTTTATTTGCAAGTATAAATACTATAGTAAGAGATCAAATAGGTAGAGAAGCTTATTTACCATTTATTTATTCTTTATTCTTATTTATTTTATGTTCTAATTTAGTTGGTAATATACCTTATACATTTACTATTACAACATCAATAATAATTTCAATAGGGTTATCATTTACTATATTAATAGGTGTAACTATCTTAGGATTATCTATCCATAAAGTACACTTCTTCTCATTCTTTATTCCTTCTGGAACACCTTTAGCTTTAGTTCCTTTATTAGTTTTAATTGAATTAATTAGTTATTTAGCTAGAGCTTTCTCATTAGGAATAAGATTATTTGCTAATATGGTAGCTGGTCATACATTATTAAAAATCTTATCAACATTCTTATTTAAAATGTTCTCAGGTGGATTAATAATATTTGTATTAACTTTAATACCATTTGCTTTATTCTTAGCTATTACAGGATTAGAATTAGCTGTATCATTTATCCAAGCTTATGTATTCGTTTTATTAGTATGTTCTTACATTAAAGATGCTATTGAATTACATTAATCTTAAATATTATTTAATCCCCTCCAGGGGATTTTCCTGTAAATCGAAATTAAATTTATTAAGTACATAATAATATACTTAAAAGAGAGTTAGAAGTCTAAAACTGGGATTAAATTTAATTGTGTTATATTAACTTACTTAACAAAATTTTAAGTAATAACACTAAATCAATTTAGGAAGGTTCAAGGTATAAATTAATAATTTTAATTATTATTAATTTTAATTAAAATAAAGTTTTAGTGCAAAATACAAAGTAATTTGGTGGAATTCTTAGAGAAAATATTAAATTAAATTATAAAATTTTTATAAAATCTAACACTAAAGTTTGTTAATTTATTAAAAACTTAATTTAATTTTGAAAAAAAATAGAAAACCCTTTATTTTACCTGAGTTACTCAATTATTAATAATAATTGATATATTAGATCAATCAGAAAAATTTATACTAACAAAAACTGTCTTATAGATATTTATTCTAACTCATTATTACTAAATTATTCTATTCTTAAAATATTCTTTTTATATTTAACTTTTTAACTTTTTAACTGAAATAGTTTAACGGTAGAACGTACCCTTCATGATGGTAAAACAAAGGTTCAATTCCTTTTTTCAGTATACAATTTTAATAATTAATTTATATTTATATTTAATATATTTTTTTTTTTTTTATTTTTTCTTTTATTATATTATATAAGATTAATTATTAAAAATAACTAATTTATAAGGGTAGGATCGGAGACTCGAACTCTGAACATCGTCGCCACAAGACGTCATTTTAACCAATTAAACTAATCTTACCTCTTTTATATTTCCCCTTCACCTCAAACTATTTTACATTATTTTAAATTAGTATATATATATATATTATTACCAGAGTCGAACTGGTATTTACTGAGTAGGAATTAAGTTCAGAAAAGGAGGGGTTTATAAAGTAAATGTGTAAAATAACAGTATATTTATATATACAGTGACTCAAGGGACTATAAATTTTGGTGGTGGTTAATACCATATCGCGATAATAATTATAATTAAAAACAAATAATGAAAAACAATGTATTTTTAAATAGAAAAATGAATATTGAAAAATTATATTCTATCTTACCACTTTGGATTGAATCATTTTTTAGTTAAATAATGTTTGCTAAAGAAGAAAATGTTAAATTTATAAAAATATATATACATTTTTTGATCATGAAGATAAACTACATAAAAATATTTTTTTCTTAAAGATAATCCAATTAAAATAACTAAATATTGCTACCTTAAAAAAATCGATAATAGATTAAGACATTTCCTATCAAACAAACCCATCTTCAAAGAATTTTAAGTTACCTACAAAAGATAAATTTTAAGATTTTTTGATATATTTGATTTGTATCCATATTTTAAATATTATAGTGTAAGTATGTTGGGCACCAATTTTACTAAATAGTGATGCAAGGAATTTAAATGTAAATTGTAATAATTTTAAGATTAATTTCATTTTTTATTATATGCCGGGAATATGGAATTAAACAATCTGATATGGAATTTAACCAATTGTTTAATCAATCAATTTTTGATTGACCTCTTTTATATTTTTAATAATTAATTATATTTTGCTATCCTAAATTTGTTTAGCGAAATACTAAGTTTTATATTAATTATTATTGATTATACGAGTAATCAGACTCGAACTGATCACATCTACTTGGAAGGTAGAGGTTATACCAACTTAACTATACTCGTTAGATTTTTTATTTATCATTCTTTTATTTATTAAATTTTTCAAGTTAATGATATGGAGGGGATATAAGATTAAATTAAAATTAATTATTAATTAATTTAATTATGAGTATAATAATAAGAAAGCAATCATTAATGAGAATAAACCTGTAGCTTCAGCTAAGGCGAATCCTAAAATTGCGTAACCGAATAATTGTCCTCTTAATTGAGGGTTTCTAGCAGTAGAAGCGATTAATGAAGCAAAGATTTGTCCGATACCTAATCCGGCACCAATTAAACCTGAACAAGCTAATCCTGCACCGATAAATTTTGCAGCAGCTAACATAAGTATTATAATATATATATTTAAAAGATAGTGTCTGACGTATATTATAATTTAAATAATATTACTCTTTTAAATAACAGTTATTATTTATACTATTTATTACGAGTCCTACCAGATTCGAACTGGTACCATACTAAGTGACAATTAGGAACTCTACCTATTTAAGCTAAGGACCCCTTTTTAGCAATATTTATTAATTTATATTTTCTTCAAGAGCAAGGCGACTCGAACACCTAACAACGATTTTGGAGATCATCATATTACCAATTATACTATGCTCTTTAATCTATATAATTAATATAATTAATATACTGTGTATATATATATTATATTTATACAAATAATAAGAATTATTATTATTAAGGAAGTAAAGAGATTCGAACTCTTAACCGTTTCATTAAAAGTGAAACACTCTACCTTTTGAGTTACACTTCCATCTTATATCTATCAATTTTAACTAAGAAAAAGATATATAATAAATTATTAAAATAACTATCTTATTTATAAAACTTTTTATTTAAATAAAATTATTAAAATAACTATATTATTTATAAAACTTTTTATTTAAGAATTAGTATTATTAATTATCCTTAAATTTTTTTAAGGATATATAAATATAAGAGTATAACTCTACCTTGAGTTACCCCGATTCGAACGAGGAAATTCTTCGCCAAAGGAAGACGTTTTGCCAATTATACTATAACTCATAACAAAACATTAAATTTTTATATTATAAATAATTATTAAATATACTCTTTTAGTTAGTTTATTAATTTGCCTAAAGGTGGACTTGAACCGCCAACGACTTATTACAAGTAAGTTATTTTACCAATTGAACTATTCAGGCTATTTATAAATTTAATTAAATCAAAAAATAAAATGCCTCGGAATGGAGTCGAACCACTGTCTTTCGATCTTCAGACGAACGCTTTAACCCTTAAGCAACCGAAGCTTATAAATATTTATAAATATTTTATTGTGGAGAAAGATAGACTCGAACTATCATTACAGTAGTGCAAGTACAGTTGATTACCAATTATCAGATTCCCCCTTTAATTCTTATACTATAAAATATATATCTCTTTTAAGATAATAAATTAAAATGTATAATATTATCTATACTTTAATTAATAATTATTAATAACCTTTTTTTAATATTATTAGTTTTAATAGGATTTCATTAAAGTATTTTATAATTAAGAAATTATAAGTTTAAATTATTTCCTTAGTTTATATAAAAATTATTGTTATACATTATAAATTTTTAGAATAATAATAATTTACCACTTCATTATATAATTTAGAATAAGTTATATAACTTATTTAGTATTTAAATTTATTTATATAATAGGAGGGGATAAAATAAGTATTTTTTGAATTATATTAAAAAAGAAAATAATAAAAAAGAAATTAATTAATTAATTAATTATCAACAATTACATTGAATCTACCCAAGCTAAGTAATCTTGCACTGAAACTGCTTCTACAGCTATAGGCATAAACCCATGCCATGTACCACAAATTTCTGAACATTGACCATAGAAAGTACCTGTTCTTTCAGCTAAGATTGAACATTGATTTAATCTACCTGGTGTAGCATCAATTTTTAGTCCTAATGATGGAACAGCGAAACTATGGATTACATCTGCACCTGTAACAATTAATCTTATGTGGCAATCTACAGGGATAATCATTTTATTATCTACATCTAATAATCTAAATTGACCTAATTCTAAATCAGATTCAGGGATCATATATGAATCAAATTCAATAGATTGTCCACTTTCTGTTACATAATCACTATATTCGTATGACCAATACCATTGGTGACCTACTACTTTAATTGTTATAGTTGGTGATGTTACTTCATCTAATAAATATAATAATCTAAAACTAGGGAAAGCAATTACTATTAAAATTAAAGCTGGTGTAATAGTCCAGATTAATTCTATTAATGTTCCGTGGTTAAGATATTTATATACAATAGGAGATTTGTTGTAACTATAGTAGTACATTAAAGAACCTAAAGCCCAGAAAGTACCTACACAAATAACAACTAAATAAAAGAAAATAGAATTATGTAAATCAACAATACCTGAAAAGGCTGGTGAAGCAGAATCTTGGAATCCTAATTGCCAAGGTTGAGGTGCATCATTATATAAAATATTAAAAATTGATATATTTTGTAACATTGTTTGTATTAAAAAAATTTTATTTTTAATTTATCAGTCTTAGTTTTTTTACAGTATTATTCTAATAATTATATTATATACACTGATTATATTACCTATTTATTATATTTTAAATATATAAAATTAGATAAATTAGGTATTACTAAGATTTATCTTAATCAATTCTTTTATTAAAATTTTAATTTTAATAAAATCGGAAAATAAACAGATTTGTTCCTTTTAATAAATATATTAAGATAATTATTCTTAATATATTATATTAATTATGTAATAACTATATTAAATAGTTTAAAAAGTAAATATTAAAAAAAAAAAAAAATATTTACTTATTACAAATATAATAATAAATTTAATTTTGACAACCTAAAACATCAAGTCTATTTTAAAAATTAGTAATGCTAAACTTACGATTTTACAATCAATTCATTTGCATCCTATCTAAGAAATGATCTATTTCTTTATTTATGAATTTTTAATCTCTTTGTGTATTATTACAATATTTTTATATCATATTGCTAAATATATATAATATACGTATATATATTATATACTTTTCTATCAATATAGATAACTATAATATAAAATTGTAGTATATATTTTATATCGATTACAAGAAATGATTATTTTTAGGAAAGTAAAAATAACCACTCGTGATAGTTAACAATAGAGAAATTCATTGATAGTATCTAGGGGATAGATTCGAACTTGATATACTTTCAGTACTTATCTAATATGTTTGTGGCTACCCAACTATGCAAAGTTATATAATCTATAATAAATTATATAATATTACAATTGGTACACTAGAGAAACACAGCCTATTGGTCCTTTCGTACTAGAAGGTCTTCCCCTTTTTACTATTTGTCCCTCAAAAGGATAGGGACCATACTGACTCACGTCGTATTAAACCCAACTCATGTAATTTTTTAATCGGCGAACAGCCGAACCCTTCCAAGGTTTTGCCCCTGGAGGATAAATTAAGTCGACATCGAGGTCCCAAACAGCCAGGACAATGTGTACTCTCGCTGGCTATTAGGCTGTTATCCCCAGCGTAACTTTTATCAATTGATCCCTGTCTATTCCATAATATAGCAAGGGGTCACTATGCCCTACTTACGTATCTGTTCGACTATTAAGTCTTTCAGTTAAGCATGCTTACCGTCATTGCACTCTACAGAACCTTTCATGGTTCATTAACTTCCATTTAATTTCTAGCATACCTTATTAATGAAATATAAAAATTAATTTTAAAGTAATTATTAGAATTAATAATTCACAATATTAATTTATTTGTCAGTATATTTATATATAAATAATAAATATGTTTTTTTTTTTTAATCTATTTGGATGTACTTTGCTACTCTATTAAAGACGACCGCCCCAGTCAAACTGCCAACTAGTCAGCTATTTCCTCTTAAATTTTATAAATAAGAAGATAAATACCAGTTCCACCTCAGACCTAAGGTTTTCCATAGATGTCAAATCGACTCCCTATTATCTGTATAACCGAGGTAATAGAACATTTATATGATAACTAGCTACAGTAAAGCTGCATGGGGTCTTCCCGTCCTCTTTGAGGTAACCCGCATCTGCACGGGTAATTCAATTTCACTGAGCAAGTTGTTGAGACAGTGAAGCCATCGTTAAATTATTGATACCGGACCACATTTAATGGCCAATTTATTTTGCTACCTTAGGATCCTCATAGTTAAGACCGCTATTAACCAATTTTTTGTAAAGAAACAGTTACCTATTATTATTACTTATTAATATGGCATTGGGCAAATCTCACTACCTATACTATTATTTTCATAATTGCAGATAGTTGTGTTTTTAGTAAACAGTCGGGGCTTCCGATTTTGTGCCACCATATATATAAATTAATAGGAGTTATTAAATTACTAAATTCTTGGTTCCTCTTCTTGTCGAACTTATGAGGATAATTTGCCGAGTTCCTTAACAACTTTTAGCTCTACGCCTTAGTATTCTCTACCTACGAACCTGTGTCGGTTTAGGGTACGGTTGTGCTTAGATACTATAATTAAATAAAACTTGCCTAAATCATTAAATTACTTATTAAAATAGCTCTCACTATATTATATAATATAACTTAACTTCTACTAATTTAGGTTTTTTTGCTTATACTAATATAAACTTTTTAAATATTTAATAATAAACAAATGACTAGTTTGATATTATTAAATACAATTTATTATTATTTTTTGATATAAAACTTTTAGAATATTCACTCTAAAATAATAAAATTATAAGACTAAATTAATATATAGAATCGAAGTTATTCAAAAACATCTTTTTCCTGGCCCAATTTGTAATATTAACTATAATAATAAATTATTATAATCATATTAAATATTCACTTAATATAATACAAGAACAATTCAATATTATTTTTAAAAATTGTCTTAAAATTTAATAAAAATAATCTTCTATCATTATAATTACTTACAATGAAATTCTATGTGTAAATATTATTCTCCATTTGGACTTTCAAAGCTATACTCATCAGCCAAAACGTTGGTTTTGTACCTTAGAGACCGCATTAACATTAGTAGATTTAATCTTTAGCTAATAACCCTTTCGTATTCGGCGAGAAAGTTTATACTTTCTTTTTACGTTACTCATGTCAGCATTCTCTCTTCAGATTCCTATTATACAATGTAACACTGTAAATTGTAGGTTTGTATTCCTTTCCTAGAGGAATATATTCTTTGAATTATCTGAATGTTCTACTACCTAGATTTTAAATACAGATAATTATTTCTATCTTTAAAATTAACACGATATCGGTTGATTATTTTAGACCCGTTAAATCTTCGGAGCAACAATCTAAGGGTTGATACGTTGATACACGTTCATTATAAGTAGCGACTACCAGGCTCACTTTTCAACTGCATTCAATTTGTAACTTCCTTTATTTCACTTAATAATCATTCGGGACCTTAATCAGTGTTCACGGCTGTTTCCGTCTTGACTATCCAACTTATCATGAATAGTCTGAATATCTACCATCTATTTATGTAATTCCGAGATTTATTTCCATTGGTAAGATTTTTACGTCCCCGCAAATTAAACTCCTATTAAAATTAATTAATATTTGTATGGAATTACCGTGCTGTACCTCCATAAATATTGTGTAGATGTCATACTAAAATATGTTTCGTAGAAAACCAGCTATCACCAGGTCAGATTGGCATTTCACCGCTTTCCAAAAATCTTCGGAGAATTATGCAACATTCAACCGTTCGATCCTTTAATAATCTGTTCTTGGAAAGATCACCTGGCTTCGGGTCTAATAGCAGTAACTTAACCCATATTATGTTTTTAATATTAAATATAGTCGCTTTCGCTTAGGCTTTAAACCTTGCTACTTCTATTAACTTGCTGACCCATTATGCAAAAGGTACGCCATTGTCACGTTCCAAATTATAATTTTGTGACTTTGACTGCTTATAGAGTTACTAATTCATGATCTATTTCACTGCGTGTTATTTACATTCGTTCGAACAAAATGTTCGATAAGAACTAATATTATTTGTATCTTTATTTCTTTTCTACAAGTAAGATTATTCTACACTCTTTTCAACTTTTCCCTCACGGTACTTTTCACTATCGCTAAATTTATAAATACTTAGCCTTAGAGGATGGTTCCCCTATATTCCGACAAGTTTTCTCTCATCGTACTTAAAAATAATAAAATCTAACATATAAAATACAGGTCTCATATTTAATTCACCTTCTTAGTTGTAATCGTAATTACTATGTATAAATTATATAAATAATTATCATATCTATCTATATCCATTAAGCATTTATTTCTTACTAATATTTTAGTATTAGAATAATTTAAATTATGTCAAATATAATATTAGTTAATATTCCTTCATTAAATAAATTTAATTTAGTTAACTATTTCATATATTTTTAACTTAATTTGAATTTTAACTATACAAGCTATAAATTAAAATCAATTATTAAGTTTACTTTAATGTTATAGTGATAACTTTTTTATTATAAGTTAGATTTTGGCTAATCCGATTTCACTCACCATTACTTTCGGAGTCTCGGTTGATTTCCTTTCCTTTCCTTAATGAAATGTTTTACTTCAGGAAGTTTTAATAAAAAGGTTTCCCTTAGGATTGTCTCATCTCGTAATTTTCTTATCCCTAATAAAATTAATATAATTTTATTAAATTATAAGCAATATGTAGACTTTTGGCTATGGAGCCTCCTTTTATATAAATTTGCTAGTAATCCTTAATAACCCCTTTAAAATACTCATTAATTATTTTAAATAATTATTTGATGTTGTACAATATTGTCATCGATACTTTTATATTTTATAATAAAAAATTTCTGTAATTGAGTAAAAATATCTAAATCAATAAAATTATTATTAACACAATCGTTTATTTTATTTATTAATTTAAGTAATTCATTATTAATATCTTTCATTGACTCATTTACACTTGTTATTTAGTTTTAATTAAATAACTTTTTTCAATCATATTAGATATTTTATTATTTAATAATTCCATTTTATTTCCTTGATCATCTAAACTTTTTCTAAGTACAATTTCTATTTTATCATTAGATTCATTTTCACTTACTAAATTATTAATTTTCAAAGATAATTCATGGTTTTTATTTCTTTCATTTTCTAACACATCTCTTAAACTTTTTACAGTTATTTGATTACTATAAGTGTTAAATATACTAAGACTTACACCAACTATAGATAGATTTTTTAAAACTTTTTGAAATAATTGATTTATATTATTTGGATTCATTTTTTTTTTATAAAACATATTTTTCTAATAAACGCATGGAATTATTGCCACTATATTGTAACTTTTACTTGTTACTTTTTTATAAAAGAGAAGTAATATAATTTTATATTATAAATTCTTTGCGTTTAGAGGTTTTATTCCTTGCGTATATTTAACTCCAATATATTATGAAAAAAGAAATTTTAATAACCAAAAAATTAGATTATACAGAAATTGCTAAAATAGTAGATACTTTATATGATGACTTATTAATTAATCAACCTTGTTTTAAATGTATTAAAATAGTAGTAAAGTTTTATGATAAAAATAATGTTTTATTAAAACCTTATTTATTTTTAAAAGATAGAGAAAATGTCACTAGATATAAATATTATAATTATCTTTTTAATAAATTAAATTCTTTTACTAAAAAAAATTTTACAGTTGAAATATTTAAATATCAAATTAAAATTAATGTTTTATAATTTAAACCCTCCTTTCGATTTAGAGGTATAAATTCCTTGCGCATAGAGGTTTTATTCCTTGCGTAATTTAACTAAAACAAAAAAATGAGATTTATCTTTAACGAAAGAAAAATTCCAATAGTAAATTACTATTGGAATTTAGAAAGATTGTTAACAACTTTTCCTTTATTCCATTTTTATTTATTTTCAGATTATATTTATTATACATTAAGTTTACATTTTATATTATTAATTATAACTTATAAAATATTAAAAATTTGTTTTATAGAATATTATCAATTAGAAACTAAAGAAGAATGGTTATTGCTACATACGTATTCTTTTTCATTTAGTTTATTAGCCCTAATATTTGTATTAATGATTTGGGTTGTTTTACAATGTATAATCGTGCCAACTATTTATTTTTATTTATAAATGAGTACAATCAAATTTTATATTACAGTTACAATAATCTTTATTCAAATATTTATATTTAATCAATATTAATCACCCCTCCTATATTTAGTGGTCAATTCCATAGTCAATACCAAAATACCATGAAAAATGCTACATTAATTTTTAAAAAAGTATATTTATACCAATATAAATTAGATTCCGGTATATTAGATTTTAATATAATCTCTAATTCAATTGATAAATTCTTTATTGATGTAATAAATCCTTTAACCGTTAATCAATATGTAACATTTCAATTTATGTATAAATTATCTGATAACACATTTAGAACATTAGGTTATTTAAATAAAATTAATAAAAATGATTTAGAAAAATTAAAAAGCTCTTTATTATTCTTTCATCAAAATGATTTTGATCAGTATAATGAAGCTTTTAAAGAAACTATAGCTATTTATATTAAATATAGATATTTAGATATGACTAAAACTGAAAATAAATCTTTAATTGTTGATATTAGAAATAATAAAAAAGGAATTAACACTCACTTAGTTAATAAAATTAATATTCCCTCAATGTATAATACTGAATCATGGGGTATTATTAAATATAAAAAAGAATTACACAACTTTACAGTATATTCAATAATAAGAGGTAATTACACTTTTGAAATTATTCAAACATCAATATCAAGAGATGTAACTATTTTCTGTAATAATAATTTAATATTAGAATTTATAGATAAATTTGTTAACGATACTTATTTTATTAGAACACTTAAAGATACAAATTTACATTTTATTGATAACAAAGAAATTGTTAAAATTACAGATAAAAAAGATATTAAATTTATTAGTAAAATTAAAGAAGATAGTTTAATTATTAATAATATAATTACTTTAGATTTAGAAACTATTTCTAAATTGGTTAATAATGAAGAAGTTTTACAAGTAATATCTTGTTGTATTTATGATGGTGTAAATAAAACGAGTTTTTATTTATCAGATTATAAATCTAGTGACGATTTATTAATAAATGCAATAAATTCTTTATTAATTGATAAATACAATAATTATAAAATCTATATTCATAATTTATCTAGTTTTGATGGTATATTCTTATTAAGAATTTTAGCTAAATTACATAATACTAAATTAATTCCTATTATTAAAGATGATAAAATGATAGCCTTAAATTTAAAATTTGGTAAAAATAAAATTACATTTCATGATTCTATGCTATTATTACCATCCTCTTTAGATAAATTATCTAAAGCATTTAATGTAATTAATAAAAAATCTATATTTCCAATAAAATGGTTATTGAATAACCCTAATTTTAGTTTAGCTTATATAGGTGCAGTTCCTGAAATTAAATATTTTAAAGATATAAGTCTTAGTGAATATAATAATTATGTACTTGAAAGATTTAATATATGGAATTTTAGAAAAGAATTATTATATTATAATATGGTTGATTGTATAGCTTTATACGAAATATTAATTAAATTTAATGAATTAATATATGAAAAATTTGGTTTAAATGTATTTAATTATCCTACATTACCTTCATTAGCATTTGCTATTTATAGAAGTTCTTTTATGAATGATTATAAAATTCCTAAAATTGGTGGTAAAATGTTACATGATATAAGAAAATCTTATACTGGAGGTGCAACTGAAATGTATATCCCGTATGGAGAAAATCTATACCATTATGATATAAATTCATTATATCCTACTAGTATGTTAAGATTTGATATGCCTGTTGGACATATTAAATCTTTTAAAGGAAATATCTTAAATATTATGGATAATCCGTTTGGTTTCTTTAAATGTAAAATTACAGCTCCTAAATTCTTAGATAATCCTATATTACAAATTAGATATAATGATAGAACTATAAGTCCATTAGGTACATTTACAGGCTGGTTTTTCAGTGAAGAATTATTAAATGCTACAAATTATGGATATAATTATGAAATCTTAGAAGGATATTTATTTGAAAAAGATAATATATTTAAAGAATACGTATCTGTATTACATGAAATGAAACAATCTTCTGAAAAATCTAGCCCAATGTATTTAATATCTAAATTATTAATGAATTCTTTATATGGTAAATTTGGTATGAGTGATGATTTGGCTGTTCATGTAATTGTCGATTCAACTAAATTGGATAAATTATTAGAAACTAAAACTAAGTTAACTTCTACTGAATTAGATGAAGATTTATTCTTACTTAGTTATCATGAAATTAATGATAATAAATTAATTAGTGATAACACAGAATATGATATCTCAATAGGTGTCGCTTCTGCAATAACTGCATATTCAAGGGTTCAAATGAGCCAGTTCAAAAATTTAGCTAATAATAAAATGTATTATACTGATACTGATTCAGCTGTAATGGAAAAACAAATAGATTATTCTTTAGTAGGTAATCATTTAGGACAAATGGTTTTAGAAAAAGAATATAAAGAATTTGTATCCTTAGCACCTAAAGTTTATGGTGGAATATTAACAAATGGAAAAGAATTTACTAAAATAAAAGGATTTAAAAATAGTATAACTTTTGAAACATTAAAATCATTATTAGAAGAAAATAAATCTTTAGAATTACAACAAACTAAATGGTTTAGATTTATTAATAAAGGTTCAATAACCATTAAAAATCAAATATATACCTTAGTTGCAACAGCTAACAAAAGAAAAATAATTTATAAAGATAAAAAATTATTTAAAACTCAAGCTTTTATATTAGATAATCATAACGATTTAGATTAGATAATCATAACGATTTATATTAGATAATCATAACGATTTATATTACCACCCCTCCTTAGTAATATTATTTAATTTAATGGTAGAATAACTGAATTCCTACTTAGTAAATATCAGTTCGACTCTGATAATAATATATTAAATAGGAAAAATAGGTGTGATAAAATTTGGAAATTTTGTATGTGCTAAAAATGATTAAATTTTCTTAGGAGGTTATAGAAAGGTTAATTGTATGAAAAATCTTTGTGTAACTCCCTCTACTATTTATAAAAGAGGTTTCATTCCTTGCGTTAATAGAAATAATATTTAAAAATGACAACAATAATTTTAGAAAAAACATATATTTTTAATATGAATACCTTCCCTAAAGTTTTCGATATACAATCTAATCTTTTTTTAAAATTTATTTATTTTAATCTATTAGAAAAAAAACCAAATATTAAATATATAAAAATAAAAATATTCTTTAGTGATAATGAAGGTAAAGAAATTAAAGAAATGTTTTACTTTAAAGAAAGACCTAATAATATTTCATTAAAAAATTTTTCACAGATTTTTAAAAGTTTTTGGCATATTTGATTTATATTATTTGATTTCATTTTTTTATTTTATTTAAAATTTTTAACAGGAATTTTACCTTAAACATCTTATTGGTTTTGATCCAATAATATCTTACTTCATAGACAAGTGATGTACCATTTAGCTAAACATGTTTTATAAAAATTGATTAATTAACTAACTAATTTTATTTTTCCTTAAACTCATGTTGTTAACTGTAAATTACAAGTAAAGAGACTCGAACTCTTAATTGCTATAAGCATAAATGCCTAAGATTTACCCGGTTACCTTAAATTACGGCATACTTGTTAATATAATGTCTAAAATTTAACATTTTTTTAAATATTAATAATTAAAAATTACAATTATAAATACTTATTTGTATTTTAATATAAGGAGTAGAGTAATCGAAACTCTGTCTGTAAAGTGTAAATTTACTGCTAAACCACTCAGCTAACCCCCTAATATATATTAGTATGTAATAATTATTAACTTAATTATTTTTGGTTATTATTTAATATTTTATTAAAATAAATTAGTAACACAAAAGAAATTGGAGGGGGGTTATATACTTTTCGTTTTATTTTTCAGCAGCACCTTCCAGTACGGCTACCTTGCTATGACTTTTGAGATGTTACTCAATTTAATTCGTTGGGTTCAGTTTTTTCTTAACAATCACGTTTATAATTTTAGAATTAATAGTTAATAAGCATATACTATTTTCCCAATTAAGGAATTTCTAATTTAAACTAATACTTATATAAAATTTAATTTATACTTTCTATTAAATAAATTGTAAATAAGAAAATAAGAACAATACACATCTTCCTTAAAATCAAGCTCCTTCCCAGCGACAGACGGTTAGTTCATCCTGAATGCTTAATTCACCGTTGCGTAATGATCAACGATTACTCGAAATTCCTTTTTCATGTCACCGAGTTTCAGATGACAATTCAACTAATTTAATAGTTAACTTTCTTTAATGATTAGCTCCTCCTTTCTCCTTATTATTTAAGGACAGAATTGCATCACTTTGTAAAAGTTTTTGTGGCACGTCTATAGCCCAGTTCATAAGGGCCATAATGACTTGTCTTAGCCCCAACTAGCATCTTATCAACACTATTATGTATTATGTTTAAATTAATACTAGGGATTTCGTCCGTTTACGGATTTAACCAAACTTCTCACGACACGGACTGACGACAGCCATGCAACACCTGTAATCTTATAATAATTTATTTAATTATAATAATATGGAAAATTTCTTTTCAATAACTTATAACTTATAAATAAACATTAATAAGAATATACAAGAACTGGTAAGATTTTACGCGGATTATCGTATTAAATAACATGCTTCACTTCGTTTGCTTCAAGACCGACTAATTTTTTTGTTTTCAACTTTGCAGTCTTACTAACAAGGCGGAATGGTCATCGTGTTAACCTCGTTACTAATATTTATATAAAAATTATATTTGTATTTTTAATAACAACCATTCATCGTTGACTGAGAGAGATAATTAGGTCTCTAATCTAAGTTTCTTATTCTCCCCTTCGTTTCTGAGCGTCAATCTTAAGTAGATAAATAGCTTTAACCTTTAGTACTCCACATTATTATAAGTTGTCAGTCCTAATTAATTATGTTGTTTAGCTTACCCTCTTTTAGATTCTAGCTTTAATTTAAATATAAATATTTTTTTAAAGCCGCCTACACACCCTTTACGCCTGATTATGACGATTAACGTTCGCGTCTAAGGTCTTACCGAGTCTTCTGGCACCAAATTTAGACGACACTAATAGTAAGTTAATATCATTATTTTCTCTTACCTTATCTTAATAATTAAAAATTTAAGATTTCAGTTAGCTAGTTCACTCTTGCGAGCATTGACTAATATTCTTGACTGCAGGTAATTTTATATTACTTGGGGTATTTCACTCCCAATGTGGCCATAAGTTCTATCAAACTTGGCTTTTGATCGTAGACTTGGTAGGCCGTTACCACTACCAACTATCGTAATCAAAGTAAATAGAATCCTAAAGCAGAAAATTTCCTTTTAAAGTAAAAAATTAATTTTACCATAATCAATTATTACTAATATATTAAATAAAATTATTAATATGCTTAATTAGTCAAATATTAATAATTATAAAATATAATAATATTAGTAACAATTATATTAATACAATTATTTAAAATAATTTAGATTAATATAATGCGAAAATAATCATAAAAATTATAAGACAATTTTTATTTTCTTTTCTGATTATTTATCTCCTATCTATGAAGACTTATAGGGTATCTTATTTACTATACTCACCTCTACACCTTATTTCTTAGAATAAACCTAAATTTACTATCAGAAATAACGATTTGCATGTCTTAAAACTACTGAATAACGTTCAATCGGAACCAAAATTAAATTCTTACTAAATTTAAACAATTAAATATTAATTGTCTTATTATATGTGTTTTCACAATATTTTATATCTCTTTTAAAATTGAATAAATTAATTTAATTAATTTATTCAATAATACGGGCACTGTCGGATTTGAACCGACGACTCTTTTGGAGTACTCGTTTTCAAGACGAGCGCCATAAACCAGACTCGACCAAGTACCCTTTTTATATTTGCTTGTTTAAGACCGAAGGGAATTGAACCCTTATAATATCCATTATGAGCGAACTGCATTAACCAATTATGCTACAGTCTTACAAAATTTATTAATTATTATTACACATTATATTTATATTCTTATTTTTATATATTAGGATGTTTATACTTAGGTTAATTAGTTAATCTAATTAATTGAAGAGTTTAGGAATCGAACCTAATGTGGTCTAAGACCAATTCTTTTACAGAGAACCACCATTACCAATCGGATCACCTCTCCTTCAAAAGAAATTAATATATAAACTTCTTTTAAGTTAGGTTTATATTATTTTCTAGATAAAATAATTATTTTTGTTTAGGTGACTTATTTTAGTAAATTTTAAATTTAATTAATTCAATCTAACCGTAAAAAGGAGGGGGTATAAAGGAATAAAATAATAGAAATAAATTATTCGTGAGTATCAGTTAAAGAGATAGCTCCAGATCCAATTTCTAATACGAAACCTATAGTTAATACGGAAAAGAAGATTAATCCTATTATAAATCCATAAGTACTTACTTGATATAAAGTAACAGCTAAAGGAAATAATAATAAAATTTCTAAATCAAATACTAAGAATAACATAGCCACAATATAGAAATGAATTTGGAAAGTAGCTCTAGTTTGACCTTCAATAGCTAAGAAACCACATTCATAAGCAGATGCTTTAGCTTCATAAGCATTTTTAGGAGCTAATAATAAATTTAAAGCTAATAAAACAACAGCTAAAAATGGAACTAAAATAAATAATGTCATTAAGTTATTAATCATGATATATTAATCAAATAATAATATTGATAGTAACTGTACACTATTTAAAATTATTGTAGGTTTAATTAAGAATAATAAAATTCCTAAAGTTAAACTAGAAATTAAGAAACTATGGAAATTATTTAATACTAATTCATTACTTTCTGTTGTATTTGAATTAGTATTTGTATTTTCTGTATGTAATACTCTTATTATTTTTATATAATATGAAGCACTTATTACACTAGTTAATATAGCTACAATAGCTATTAAATAATATTGACTATCAATAGCTGAATATAAAACATAATATTTAGAGAAGAAACCAATTAAAGGAGGTACTCCTGCCATTGAAAATAAACATACAGTTAAACTTAAACTTAAAAAAGGATTATGGAAAAATTGACCTTTTAATTGAGAAATAAAATTAATATCTGAACTAATTAAATTATTATTAATTAAATTATTTTTATTAATAACATAGCCAAATGCTAATAAGATTAAGAATACATTTAAATTTGTTAAACTATATTGAAACATATAAAAATATAAAGCTTCTATTGAACTTGCTGAATTTATTGCTAAAGCAATTAATATAAATCCAACATGAGATATAGTACTATAAGCTAATAATCTTTTTATTCTTATTTGTGATAATCCAACTACTGTACCTATAATTAAAGAGAATAAAGCACTTAATAATAATAAATATTTAATTTCTACTATTTTATAATTAGCAAAATTTAATAAAAATGCAGGTAATAAATTAATATTATCTAATTCTAATAAAGAAGTTGATAAATTTAATCCATTTATTATTTCAAATAGTAAGAATATTATTGAGATTTTAGGCATTATAGTTAACCAAATAGTTACTATTGTAGGACTGTTATCATAAACATCAGGAGCCCAATTATGTAATGGTGCTGCTGCTATTTTGAACAATAAACCTAAAAAGATAAATAAGATCCCTAATGTTATTCCTACTGAAACAGGTTCATGGATTGAGAAAACATTTATAACAGAACTTAAACTATATAAAGATTCAAAATTAGTAATTCCTGTATAAGAATAAATTAAAGCTACTCCTAATAGTATCACACAAGATGATAATCCACCTAATAAGAAATATTTTAATCCTGCTGCAGTAGCTGATTCTGAATCTCTATATAAAGTTGCTAAGATATATACTCCAAATGATTGTAATTCTAAACTTAAATACATTGAGATAAAATCTGATGAAGATAATAATAATGAAGAACCTAAAGTACTAAATATAACAATTAAAGAATATTCAGTAGCTGGGTTATTAACATAAGTTAATTTATTTGATTCTAAATTAAAATTATTTTTGTAACTATTTTTTAATAAATAATTATTAAATATAGGCCAAGCTGTTAATATTAAAGCACCTATTGTATATATAAAAATATCTATTATTTGTGATGTTATAGTTACATGGAATAAACCACTATATATACCTAAACCTGATTCAATTGATTGAACATATAAGGAATTAAATGATAAACCTGCGGCATAGATAAATATAATAGCAGTTAATCTAACAAATAAATTAGGAGACAAATTAAATCTAATAGAAGGAATGGCAATAGCCACAATTAATACTAATAAACTGATAAAAATCATTAAAACCTTAAATACCCATATATATAGTTTATATTTACTTCATAAAACTATATATCTTTATACTTTTATGTATATTTTATATAAAAAATTGGAGGGGATTATAAATACTGTATTATCTATACCTAATAAATTAATCAACTGTAAATAAATTATTTCTTGATTATTTATTTAAATAATAAAGGTTATATTATTAATTAAAAATATTAGAATTTAGATTTTCTTGATATAAAGATAGTAGCTACCATTGCTAATAATAACAATATACTACATATTAATAATAAAGCTGCACCATATGTATATAAATTATGACCTATAGCTTCAATATGTGTAAAGTTAGTTATAGAAGTATCAGCTATAGAAGGATTAAATGTAGTTAATACATTTACTAAAGATGAATTATTAACTGTTAAGAATAAACTATTAATAATATTAGTTAAATCAAAGAACATAGAGATAATAGAGACATTATTAATTTGGAAAGGTAATACAGTAAATATTATATAAATAAATAAAGAACCTATAGCTAATGCTAATGGGAAATTTTGAGTATATTGAGAACCTGTTTCTAAAATATCTGTTAATTTTATATTAATCATCATTATAACAAATAAGAATAATACAGTAATAGCTCCTACATATAATAAGATATATGATATACCAATAAATTCCACACCTAATAAAATTAAATAACCTGCAATATTAAAGAAAACTGAAATTAAGAATATAACAGCTAATACAGGATTAGTAGAAGTAATAACTAATAAACCAGAAATAATAGCACCAAAAGCTAAAATGTTTAATAATAAATTTTTCATATGTAAATTATAATTTTTTGTTTGCCTACGGTTTTCCGTTCGTAATAATTATTTATTACAATTAAAGGCAGAATTCATTAAATATTAATACTTTATACTAATACTTAAGTAGGTTTTACCTTGAATTTGTGACCTAAATTTCCTTAAATAAAGGCAGAGTTCCTAAATGAACAAAAATCAAATAAAACGTAAATACATATATTATATACATATTTACGTACTTATAAATATAAATGTATATATATATATAAGTAGTTAAACGCTATAAATAGCAATTTTTTTATAAAAAGAGGGTTTTTTTATATAAAAAGTGAATATGTTTTTTAAAAAATTTATATATAAAAGTTTTTTTTTTAGAGAAAAGAAATATATTTAATAATAATATTTATTTTAAAAAATTATTTAAATATAAACCTGTTGATACAGATATACTAAATGATCCTCTTCTATTTTTATTTGAAAATCTGGCTGTTTCTACCAATACTGCTTTTTTTCTAGCTAAACTTCCTATTTTTTCAGTTTTTACTGTTTTTCTTGGCACTATTTTTTGTGTTGGGAATCTACCAGCAAAATTTATAGTTAATCCAGTTAAATATCCTGGTATAACAGAGAATCTTTTTCTTTGTATATTCGCAGTAGGTTTAGTAATTAATGCAGATTTATAAATTTTTCCTAATAATCTTCTAATTTTAAGATTTTCAGCGAAATAAGATAATAAATTAACAATAATGTTAGGATCATAGAAAGGATAATGTAATCTAATTAATTCTAATTGAACAGATTTATTAAAAATTTTACTTAATAATTGAGATAAAACTTTTAATCTATGATTATAAATATTTAAAAACATAGAATTATTTTGTAATTTATTGATATTCTGATTATCTTCAGAATAATGAATAGGTTTATTAGAATTAATAAATGTATTATTAAATAATCTTACTATTCTTTTTTGAGCTTGAATATCTGACATTTTAAATGATTCATTTCTTTTTATTATTATATCAATTAATTTTTTAATTTGTTTTGATGGCATAGTAAAATTTTGTACTGCTTCTTTTTGATCATTAAAATTTAATTTATTAAATAATTTTATTAATTTTTGTTTATTATTAAAATAAGTTGATTTAAATAATCTTGCAATTTCTTTTTTATTTTTATAATCTAATTTATTTAATAATTTATTAATTAAATTTTGATTCCATTTTGCTTTCATATTTTTAGATAATTTAACATCTGGATAAAAAAATAATTGTATAAATACTTTTTCATTTGTATAAGATATTCTTGGTTGACTAATTAAACAATGCATTGAGATAAAAGCTGAATGTAATAAAGTATAAATATTTTTTATTAATCTAGTATTTTTTATATTAAAATTATAAATATTATTTTTATTTACAGCTAAATCAGGATAAAATTTACTAATTAATCTTATATAGTTAATAGTTTTAATATTATTATTGATATTATTATTAACTAATAAATTTAAAGGAAATTTTATTTTATTAATTATTTGATTTTCAACATATTTTTTTAAAAAATTACTATTTATTTGACTCACATTATTTGATAGTGAATTTGTATTTATTACAGAATGTGTATTTAATTGTTCTTTTGTTACATTTACTAAATCTAAAGAATTATTATTTAATTGGTAATTTTTTAATTGTTTACTATATAATTGTAAACTTGTTAATTTTCTTCTGAAAAATTTCATTTTTGTTTTAGAACTATTTTTAAAGAAACCATCAAAATTACCTATTACATATGAAGGATTATGTGTACTTCCTTTATATTTTGGATTCATAGACATAGTTAAATTTAATTTTTGTTTTAAACTTGAATAGAATAATGGTATCATTTTTCCTATTTTTCTTTGATTATTTTCCATTTTTATTTGCTATATTTTGGAGTTATTTTACTAACCTAATTAAACATATTCGAAAAAATATAAATAAAGTATTTAATTATCCATATATTAAATATGGAAATGTTTTATAACAGTTTATTTACTTATTTAATAATCCATTAAATATATAATGTTAATATATAGGGTACAATACAATATAAAAATTATTAAATTTAAAAAGCTTGAAAAAATATATTAAATACTTACTAGTTTTTAAGTATTGAATAAAATTTACAATATATTAACATAAATTTGTATCCTTAATATATATAAATTATATTGTAAGCTCATACTTTTATTTTTAAAAAATAGAAAAAGATTTGATTAAAAATATTTAAAAAGGAGGGGAGGAAATAACATAAATTTTATAATTTTATTCTAAACTAATATAAATATTAAAGTCTATAAATTAATATATTATTAATATATTATATATTATATAAGATACTTGATACTGATATGTGGATTGAATCTAATATTACATTAGGGAATATACCTAATATAATTGTAGGAATTAATAAAGTTATTAAAATAATAAATTCTCTTCTAGTAATATCTGATACAATTACATTATTCATATTAGGTGAGTAAGTACCATATGATATTCTATTATATAAGAAAATAGAATAACATGCTGATAATACTATACCTGTTGCTCCTATTGCAGATATTATTGGATTAACTTCCCATATTCCAATTAAGCTTAATTGTTCACCTAAGAAATTTAAACTTAAAGGAATTCCTGTGTTACATAATGTAAAGATAAAGAATAAAATAGTGAAAATAGGCATATAAGTAACTAATCCTCTTATATATTTAATAATTCTAGTACCTGTTCTTTCGTAAATAATTCCACCAACACAAATAAATAAAGCAGGAGAAACAAAACCATGAGCTAAAGCTAATAAAATAGCACCTTCAATACCTTGAATATTATTAGAGAATAAACCTAATATAACAACACTCATATGAGCAATACTTGAATAAGCAATAAGAGTTTTAGTATCTTGTTGAATAATTGTAGTTAAAGATGCATAAATTAAAGTAATAATTGCAATAGTTTGAACTAAAGGACCAAAATAATTTGTAGCGTCAGGTAAGAAATTAATTAATATTCTAATATAACCATATGTAGCAAATTTTAATATAGTAGCAGCTAATAAAATAGATCCAGCTAAAGGACTATCAGCATGAGCTCTATATAACCAACCAGTGAAAGGCCATAAAGGTGTTTTTATTGCAAAAGCTAAGAAGAAAGCTAACCACAATATTTTTTGTGCTTCAGCATTGATATCAACTAATGATATTAATTGGAAATCTGTAGTACCAACTAAATTATAAATTTGTAAAATAGCTAATAACATAAATAAAGATCCAAATAGTGTATATAAGAAAAATAAATTAGCTGATCTAAATCTAAATTCTCCTGATCCATATACAATTATTATAATAAATAAAATAGGTAATACACTTTCAAAGAATATATAAAATAATAATAAATCTAACACTAAAAATAAAGCTAATTGTAAAGTTTCTAAAATTAAGAAAGCAATTAAAAAGAATTTAAAATTAGAATTAATATTATAAGCATTAGAAATAATAGCAATTGGAGTAATGAAAGTAGTTAATAAGACAAAATATAATGATATTCCATCAACACCAAAATTTAAATGCCCAAAAGTTAAATAATCAAATTCAGAAACAAATTGAAACTGAGTTGTATTAGAATCAAAATTTAACCATAAGAAAATAGAAATTAAGAAAGTTATTAAAGAACTAATAATTGCAATAGTTCTCATTTTTGAATGACTATTTATTGTATTTTCTTGTATTGATAAAATAAATAGAGAACCTATTAAAGGGGTAATTAATAATAATGTTAACATATTTTTATATTTTGGTTTTGTTGTGTGTCTTATTGTTATTTCCTAAATGTAGTATTTTTCATAGTTAGTTTGTAATTAAATTATATGTAATATTTTTATCTAATAAAAAACTAATAATTTATTTATTAAAACAGAAATTATTGTTTATAAGATAAAGTAGGTAATAATGAAAAGAATAAAGCTGAAACATAGATAACAATTAATCTAAATTCAGATATAATGTTAGTATCAAAGAATAAAGGTGCGAATACTAAGAATACTAATGATAATATTCCTATAGTTATGTATAAAGAATAAGTAGTAATAACACCGGTATCTAATTTAGCAATATTATTAGCAGTATTTTCTAATACTGAAGCTAATCCATAAGGACCTAATAATTCAATTATACCTCTATCTAATACTTTAGATATAGTATTACCTGTTATTAATCCAGCTGAAATGATATAATAGTTATATATTACATCAAAGAAATATTTCCCGTTAAGGAAAGTATAAAATTTTCTACCTAAAGAATAATCAGTTAAATTAACAATAAATTCAGGATATACATGATATAATAATATAGCACTTGTAGCACCAAATATTGATAATAAAGTAGGTAATAATTTTATTATTAAAGGTAAACTAAATTCAGCTTCAATAATAGATATATTATTAGGGTTAATAAAAATAGAATTAGCAAAGAAATCTGAACCAACTCCAACAAATAAATCAGAGAAAACAAATCCAAAGAATATACTAAATAAAGCTAAAATAAATAAAGGAATAACAACAGCAAAATTAGATTCATGAGAATTTAAATAAACATTTTTAATTCCATTTGGTACAGTTAAGAATACTAAACTTATTAATCTGAATGAGTAAAATGCTGTTAAACCAGCTGTTAAACTTCCTAATATATAAGCATATATACCTGAAAAACTGTATTGTCCATAAGCTAATTCTATTATTAAATCTTTACTATAGAATCCACTTAACCACGGTGTAGCTAATAATGATAAAGACCCTACTAACATAACAGTATATGTAAATGGTAAAAATTTAATTAAACCACCCATTTTTCTAATATCTTGTTCATCAGCAAAACTATGAATAACTGCACCAGCACCTAAGAATAATAATGCTTTAAAGAAAGCATGGTTTACTACATGCATTAATGCTACATTATATTGACTTAAACCTACAGCCATTACCATATATCCTAATTGAGATATTGTACTGAAAGCGATTATTCTTTTTAAATCATTTTGTACTAACCCACAAGTAGCTGCAAAGAAAGCTGTACTTGCTCCAATTAAAGTAATAATTAATAAAGCAGTTGGACTAAATTCTAAAATAGCAGATGATCTAATTAATAAATATAAACCAGCTGTAACTAGTGTAGCAGCGTGTAATAAAGCACTAACTGGTGTAGGAGCTTCCATAGAACCAGGTAACCAAGAATGTAAAGGAATTTGAGCAGATTTAGCCATAGCTCCCATTAACAATAATAAACTAATTACAGTTATAGCTGTTTCATTCATAAATGGTGCTAAACTAAATATTGTTGAATAATCAACAGATCCGAATAAAGCAAATAATGCAAAGAATCCTATACTTAATCCCATATCACCAACTCTATTCATAGTTAAAGCTAAAATAGCTGCTTTATTGGCTTGAATTCTTGTAAAATAGTAATTAATTAATAAATATGATACTACTCCAATACCTTCCCAACCTATAAACATTACAAAATAATTAGCACCTGAAACTAATAATAACATGAAAAAAGTGAATAAAGATAAGTAAGAAAAGAATCTTTGATTATGAGGATCTTCTGCTAAATAAGATGTTGTATATATATGTATTAATGTTGATATATATAACACTGGTATAAACATAGATACTGTTAATTGATCAAAATAGAATTCCCATGAAATAGACATAAATTCTGAATCAACCCAATTTAATAAATAAACTGACACAGGAGAACCACATATCCCAACTTCATAGAATGCTACTGTTGCTAATAAAGAAGAAATACTTAAACAAGTACATGTTATTACATGAGATCCTGTTATACCTATTTTTCTACCCATAAAACCAGCTACAAAAGAACCTAATAAAGGGAAAATTAAAATTGATAAATACATAAAATTTTAAGATCTTATAGAAATATTTCCTCTTAATCTATAAAAAGCTACTAATATACTTAAACCTATTACTGATTCTGCTCCAGCTATTGATATAATATATATACTAAATGTTTGCCCTATAGTATCATCAAATCCAAATGAACTAATTAAAACTAATAAAGTAACAGCAAGAAGCATAATTTCTATAGCAATAATCATTAAGATTATATTTTTTCTATTTAAAATAAATCCTAAAATACCAATTAAAAATAATAATATTGATAAATTCATAAGTTATAGTTAAAAGCTTTATTACCCTTAAGGACATTGAATAATTCTAATTATTTATAATTTGACAGTTATAATCTTTTTTAAATAATTGAAAAAGTAATTTATTAAAATAATTGGAAATAAATTACTTTTTATATTAAAATATAAGTTTATTTTCTTATTTAAGAATTTCGAGGGATTAAATTTTTATATAATTTTAAAATTTTTATTATAATAAATTATATAATGCAGTTTACTTATTAAAATAATAATAGAAAGTAATTATGTAATTAATATCATAACTATAAACCTCCCCAGTAATACACAGCAATAAATAAGAATAACCATACTATATCAACAAAATGCCAATATAAAATAGCTGATTCACATCCTTGATGGTGAGTATTTGTAACATGGTAATTTATAGTTCTAATTAATTGTACAACTATAAATATAGTTCCAACTATAACATGAATACCATGTAAACCAGTTGAACAATAGAAAGCACTTCCAAATACTGAATCTGAGATTGAGAATGTAGCATTAGCATATTCTAAATATTGTAAGAAAGTGAAAAGAACAGCAAATAAAACAGTTAATTCTAAACCTCTTAAAGTATCTTTTCTGTTACCATTAATTAAAGCATGGTGACCATAAGTTACAAAAGCACCTGAAGATACTAATAATATTGTATTTAATAATGGTATTGCAAAAGGATTTAATGGTGTTATTCCTTGAGGTGGCCATACTCCTCCTATTTCAATAGCAGGAGTTAAACTAGAATGGAAGAAAGCCCAGAAAATACTTAAGAAAGCAAAAACTTCACTAACAACAAAAAGTAAGAATCCAATTTCTAAACCTTTTTTAACTTGTTTTGTATGATGTCCTCCTAAACTAGCTTCATTACCTACATCTCTAAACCAGAAAGTCATACCACCTAAAGTTAATATGAATCCTAATTCTAAGACAAGATCACCAGAATAGTAACCATGCATATACATTACAGCCCCAATAGCTAAATTTAATAAAGCAAAACTCATTACTATAGGCCAAGGAGAAACTTCTACTAAATGATAAGGAAAAAATTGAAAATTATGTAATTTTATCATAATAAGTTAAATTTTAAAAATTATAAATTTAAAGAAAAATTAACACCTACGATTATATTATATAGTATCTATATTATAAAAATATAATAATATATACATATTTACTATAAACAATACTGAATTATAGTTAAATAATATTATTTAATAAAATATATTATAAATAATATTTTTTAAAACACATTATATTATGTTTTTAGTAGATTGCTTAAGAATAATATAAGTAATTTTATATTATATTGTTACTTTTAACAATATTGAATTGTTAAAAAAATAAAAAGGTTTTAATAATTTTTAATTTATTAAGGAGGGAGTTTTAAAATAATTATTGTAAAATATAATAATATGAATATATGCTAGTATTATTATAAATTTATTTTTATATTTGAAGGTTATTAAATTAAATTTATTCTTCTGTAGCTATATCTATTAAAGTATTTTCCACTAAACCTATTACAGGAACAATAACTATAAACCATGCAAAATAGAAGAATGTTGATACTTGACCAATAAATACAAAAGGTTCATTAGGATGTTGTGATCCAATCCACATTAAAATGAAGAAATTAAATACAAAGAACCAGAAAGCTAATTTCATAGCTGGTCTAAATTGGCTACCTCTTTGTCTTGATACATCTACAATAGGTAATATTAATAAGATTAATAATGATCCAAACATAGCTATTACTCCTAATAATTTATTAGGTATTGATCTTAAGATAGCATAATATGGTAATAAGTACCATTCTGGTACAATACTTGCAGGTGTACTCATAGGATTAGCTTCAATATAGTTATCACTATGTCCTAATAAATTTGGATAATAGAATACCAATACTGATAAAGCTAAGAAGAAGAAGAATATTGTTATAAGATCTTTAAACATGTAATAAGGGTGAATTGCATATCTATCCCCATTTGATGATATACCATTAGGATTATTTGAACCATGTGTATGTATAGCAATTAAGTGAGCTAAAGCTAAAGCTGCTAATAAGAATGGTAAAATATAATGTAATGAGAAGAATCTATTTAATGTAGCATTAGATACTGAGAATCCTCCCCAAATTAATTCTACTAAATCTTGACCAAAAATAGGTATAGCACTTAATAAATTAGTAATAACAGTAGCACCCCATAAACTCATTTGACCATAAGGTAATACATAACCTAAGAAAGCAATAGCCATCATTAAGATTAAAATTATTACTCCTATTGACCAAGCTAATGTTCTTGGTGTTTTATATGACCCATAGTAGATATTTCTACCTATATGACCATATACAAAGATAAAGAAGAAAGAAGCAACGTTAGCATGAGTATATCTAATTAACCACCCATTATTAACATCTCTCATAATATGTTCTACACTATTAAAAGCAAAATCTACATGTGGTTGATAATGCATAGCTAAGAAACATCCTGTTAAGATTTGAATTACTAAACAAGTAGCTAATAATGATCCAAAATTCCATAAATATGAGATATTTGAAGGTTGAGGTGAATCTACTACATACGAATTAACTAATCTAAGTAAAGAGTGACTTTTAAGTAATCTCATAATAAAAATTTTAATATAAATTATATAATTTAATAATTATCTAAAATATTAGTAATAATTAAATTAGTAGTTTAAATAACTGACTAAAATATAATATTTTATTTATTTTTCTTTTGAATATATTAGAATTAAAAAAAATATATTTTTATTCACTGTAACAATAATTCTTCTTTTATTAATTAATAATTTATAATATTAATTATAATTATTAATTGGTAAATAATAAGCCCAAGAAGATTTGAACTTCTACGATTATCTCATCAAGATAACATTCTACCATTAAATTATAGGCTTTATTAAAGTATTAGTATAACTTAAGTAATTACTTATATTAATTTTTTATAAAAATATACAGATATTTAATTAACTTCTTTTAAGAAATTTTATTAATATATTTATTAAATATAAATTAAGAAATTTAACCTAATTTACTTATCTTAAAATTAATTTTTTTTTTATTTATGGAGGGTTAATTAATATTAAATATGTTAAAACATAAATTTTTAATAAAAAAAAAAAAGATTAAGAAAAGTTAATAATAGTATAAATTATATTAGTAAGGTGCTATATCAAATGCTACTAATATACTTGGTACTAATATAATAAAGGCTACAGCTATAGGTAATAAATTAATCCAACATAAAGAAATTAATTGATCGTATCTTAATCTAGGTAAAGTAGCTCTGAATAAAACAAATAAGAAACAGATCATACATGTTTTTAAACCTAAAATTATAGATTGTAAATTTATATATGAACCATTAACTATTATTTCTGGTAAATTATATCCACCTAAGAATAATATAGATGTAATACAACTAAATAAAATAATAGAAGAATATTCAGCTAAGAAGAAAAACACAAAAGGCACAGCAGAATGTTCAGTGAAGAAACCAGCAACTAATTCAGATTCAGCTTCCTGTAAATCAAATGGTGTTCTACTTGTTTCAGCTAAAATTGAAATAAAATAAAATATGAATACAGGACATAATGGAATTATAAACCATATTGATTGTTGAACTTCAATAATAGTTGAATAATTAAATGAACCTGTTAATAAAATAATAATTAAAATAGCAGAACTTAAAATTAATTCATATGATATCATAGCAGCAGTTGATCTTAAAGACCCTAAAAAGGCATATTTAGAATTAGCTGACCATCCTGCAAATAATATTCCATATACTCCTAAAGAAGATAATGCTAAGGTATAAAATATTCCTAATGAAAAATCAAATAAAGTTAATCCTTGACCAAATGGTATTATAGCCCAACCTAATAAACTAAATACTAAAGTAGAAACAGGAGCTAAATAGAATAAAACTTTATTAGATTGACTTGGAATAACAGTTTCTTTCAATATTAATTTTAAAGCATCTGCAAAAGGTTGAAGTATACCATAATAACCTACTACAGTTGGTCCAACTCTTCTTTGGTGTGCAGCTAATTGTTTTCTTTCTACAATTGTCATAAAAGCTACTGATAATAACACAGGTAATATAACAACTAATACATCAATTAAATTAATTAATATATTAATAATAGCCAATAAATAAGTATTTAACATTAAGTTTTATAAAAATATTATAAAAATCTACCTTAAATTTACTATTAAAAATAATAAATAATAAGAATAACTGCAATGTAAGTATTTATACTCAATACTCTAAACAATATGATCTAAAATCATGATTAAGTTAAGTTAATATATATAAGATTAAATAAAAATTTTCATAATAATTATAAGTATAATAACTATCCTAAAGTTAGAAAAATAACTATAATACTTAAATTAATATTTATGCACTGTGACAATATTTAAAATCTAAAATAGATTTATATTTTATTTATTCTCTTTTGGATTCGAACCAAAATTGACACTTTAGAAGAATGATGTTCTAACCATTGAACTAAGAGAATTTAGTATTTTTAGAGAGTTAAGAAGGAATTGAACCTTTAAATTATTAAACTTTGCAGGTTTACTACAGAACCATCTGTAAACTTAACCCTTAATTATAAAAATTTTACTATTCTTATAGTATTATTTATTTTATATTAAAATTAAAACTGTAATAAAACTAAATTAACTACTTTTAGTAGTATACTTATATATTAATATATAAAAATAACCTAAAAGATACAAAGATAAAAGTGTAGAGATAATTATCTCCACAGTTTATTAATAAATTAATAATTTAATCCTAGAATAATTAGATTATCCTAGATAAGTTAAAAGCCTTTTCTATTAAAATATATTTATATGTATTTAATAAATTTGTATTTTTAAATAAACCCTAATTACCTCATTTAATGGTAAATATTTTTATGAGATATTTATCTTATACTTTATTAACGAAATAATTAAATTTCAAATAAAGTAGAGATAGTTCATTAAAGAGCCAAATAGAGAAGAAACATATAATATGCCACAATTAATACCATTTTATTTTGTAAATCAATTATCTTTTGCTTTATTAGCAATAATTTACTTAATTTTTATAATGTCTAAATCTGTTTTACCTTATTTCACATTACAACAAGTAATAAGAGTATATATTACAAAATTAGCTAATAAATAATATAAGAAAGTAAAACAATTATCCATTTATAGGATCACGTTTATCTTTATTTTAAATTAGTGTTTGATTTATTAGTAATTTTAAAGGTTATTTATTAACACAATTAATAAAATAATTTATTATAATAATTACGATATAATATAGCAAATACAAATCCTAAAGTTAATTTATTTAATTTATATTATTTATAACCTTTTTAATAGATATACGCATTAAAGCTTAATTAATGAATTAAATTATATGTGTGAAACAAAATATAATAATATTTATCTACCCCTCCTTACTATAAAAAGATTAAACTAAAAATTTATAACTTATATGAATATAACAAATTGCTCTAATTAAAGAAATTCTATAATTAGTTAATATTTAATTTAATTTACCTTTAAATATTAATAACTTTTTTTATTTTTCTTTAAAAGAGTTAAGTAATTTTAATTAATAATATTTAAAGAGTTTAAATGGTAGAAGATGAACTGGATTAATCACTTCCTTTGGGTGGGAGAAGAAGCGTGTTCGAGTCGCGCCTACCATATTAAATTAATAATAAATTTAAAATAACAAATTTCACTAAAAAAAAAAGTTATTGATTATATATAATATATATATATAAGGTGTTATGGCAGAGTGGTTATTGCGGGGTACTGTTAATACCTTATTCAGAGGTTCAATTCCTCTTGACACCTAAATAAATTAAACTAATAAATAAATTACTTAAAAGAAGTGAATAAATTATAAAATATATTTACAAATAATATAACTTTGCAAACATGTTGAAATTTTGGTAAACAATCTCCTCTTAAGCAGGAGTGGAAGTAATTCCTTAAGAGTTCGAGTCTCTTTGTTTGTAAAAATGTTTCATTGATAGTGTTCATTAAAAAAATTTATATAATAACAAATTATATACTTACTATGCGATATAGTGTAAAGGTCTGCACGACAGTCTCATAAACTGTAAGTTTTGGTTCAAACCCAGAATTCGCACAGTTATTTAATTTATTTAGGTCTTTTAGTATAAGGGTAGTACATTATCCCTTCACGATAATAGTACCAGTTCAAATCTGGTAAAGACTACATAAAAAATAAATAATAAATCTAAGTATTCCGAATAAAAATAAATCATAATACTAAATAAATAACAGATCACTAAATTTATATAAACTTTAATTTTTGATCGTGATTAGAGGAATAGTAATCATTTGGAAAGATAAGGCAATTGCTAATTGTTCTGAGGCAACTCTGGGGTGTTCGAATCGCCTCTATTCCGATTTAATATTAAAAGAATATAAAGAAAATATATTTCATAAACTGAAATATATAAATATAAAATTAATACAATTATATATATATAAATTTATATATATTCTATTGTTAAAATTTAAAGGGCTTAATTAGTTTGTTTTTATTATTAAAAACTTAAATTGGTAAATTTAAAATTTTGAATTGGCTATTATCTACAAATGCTAAAGAAATTGGAACACTTTACTTAATTTTCTCAATCTTTGCTGGTATGATAGGGACAGCATTTTCAGTTCTTATTAGAATGGAATTAATGTCTCCAGGAGTACAAATATTAGCAGGAGACCATCAATTATTTAACGTAATTATTAGTGCTCATGCTTTCATAATGATTTTCTTCATGGTTATGCCTGGTTTAGTAGGTGGATTTGGTAATTACTTATTACCTGTACAATGTGGAGCTCCAGATATGGCTTTCCCTAGATTAAATAACATTAGTTTCTGGTTATTACCTCCTTCATTAATTTTATTATTATTAAGTTCATTAGTTGAACAAGGAGCAGGAACAGGATGGACAGTATATCCACCATTATCTTCTATACAATCACATTCAGGTGGTAGTGTTGATTTAGCTATCTTTAGTTTACACTTAGCTGGGGTATCTTCATTATTAGGTGCTATAAATTTCATAACAACAGTATTAAATATGAGAACTAATGGGATGAGCTTACATAAATTACCTTTATTTGTATGGGCTATTTTTGTAACAGCTATCTTATTATTATTATCATTACCTGTGTTAGCAGGAGCTATAACTATGTTATTAACAGATAGAAACTTTAATACTAGTTTCTATGATCCAGCTGGAGGTGGAGATCCAGTATTATATCAACATCTTTTCTGGTTCTTTGGTCACCCTGAAGTTTATATTTTAATAATTCCTGGATTTGGTATTATTAGTCATATTGTTTCAACTTTCTCAGGTAAACCAATTTTCGGTTATTTAGGTATGGTTTATGCTATGTTCTCTATTGGTATTTTAGGTTTCTTAGTTTGGTCTCACCATATGTTTAGTGTAGGGTTAGATGTTGATACTAGAGCTTACTTTACTGCTGCTACAATGATTATTGCCGTTCCTACAGGTATTAAAATCTTCTCTTGGTTAGCTACTTTATATGGTGGAAGTTTAAGATTTACTACACCTTTAATATTTGCTTTAGGATTCTTAGCTTTATTCACAATAGGAGGATTAACTGGAGTAGTTTTATCAAATGCTAGTTTAGATATTGCATTACATGATACTTATTACGTAGTTGCTCACTTCCATTATGTATTATCAATGGGAGCTGTTTTTGCTTTATTTGCTGGATTCTATTATTGGGCTCCAAAAATAACTGGTAGAACTTATAATGAATTCTTAGGTCAAGTTCACTTCTGGACACTATTTATTGGAGTAAATTTAACTTTCTTCCCTCAACACTTCTTAGGTCTTGCTGGAATGCCTAGAAGAATACCTGATTATCCTGATGCTTTTGCTGGATGGAATGCTATCTCTAGTTTTGGATCATTAATTTCTGTAGTAGCTACTGTATTATTTGGATATATTATATATGATATTTTCGTTAATGGAAAAGAAGTAAATAATAATCCTTGGGCTATCCCTGCTTACTTCACATCATTATCACAATATGATAGTGAAGCTGAATCAGCTAATACATTAGAATGGGCATTAGCTAGTCCAATACCATTCCATGCATTTAATATGTTACCTGTTCAATCTTAATGATTTTTAATTTTTTATTAAACCCCCTCCTAAAAGAGATAATAAAATTATATTGTTTAATTTTACTATTATTAAGGTATCCATTCCTATTAAAAGGTAACCATTCCTATTAAAAATTTTTAATAAACATGATAAATAACTCATTAATTCAAATAAAAGGCTTAATAGTTAAACTTGAAGCCAAATTATCTAAAACATCTAACATAAAATCTAAAATAGAAATTTTAAATGAACTTAATATCTTAAGAAAACAATTAACCGAATTATTAGAAAGTAAATATGAAACTATTAATGCAAAAAAAAAAATGCAGATCACAATAAACAAATTGATAAAGCTAATTCAACAGGTAAATTTACTTTTAATGTTAAGATTAGTTTATTATTGCCTGGATCTTTAAATAACTTAAGTAAATCATTTAAAATTGAAACACCAAAAGAAATCTTTCCAAGAAAATTATTTGAATCTGAAACATTTCCTGCTGATTATATATCTAAAAATGTACCTGATTATTATAAATACTTTAATCAAAGTGAAGTTTCTTTAGAAGGTTATAATAATTACTGTAAACAATTTGCGGATAAATCTTGGTCATTGAAAAATGAAACATTGAAATATGTAGATATTGATTGTATAGCATTACATCAAATTTTAATTAAATTTGGAAATATAATTTATGATAGATGGGGAATTGATATAAAACATACACCCACTTTACCTGCATTATGTTTTAAAATTTACAGATCAAGATATATGCCTAAAGACACTATTCCTATAATAACTGGAATACCTTATAGAGATATTAAACAATCTTATACAGGAGGATCTACAGATATGTATATTCCATATGGAGAAAATATCTGGTGTTATGATATAAATTCCTTATATCCTACAGCCATGAAATTATATAAATATCCTAGCGGTAATTTTATATCTTTTAATAATCAAAATAATTTATCAATTTATGAAATGGAAATTTTATTAAAAAGAAAAATGTTTGGGTTTATTGAATGTAAAGTAGATTGTCCTAAAGAAGTATTACATCCAATCTTACAAATAAGAAGAGAGGTTAATAATAATTTAAGAACATTTACACCTGTTGGAACATTTACAGGGTGGTTCCATACTGAAGAAATTAAAGAAGCTATGAAATTAGGTTACAAAATTGAAATCATAAGTGGATACTTATTTGAGGAGGCAGAAATTTTTAATGATTATATAGATGATCTATACAGAATAAAAATGGATGCTGATAAAAATAAAGATCAAGTATGAAGATTAATTAGTAAAAATTTAATGAATAGTTTATATGGAAGATTCGGAATGGATCAATATTTAATTAATAATATTGTAATTGATAAAGATGACGCTCAATTAGAAAGCATCTTTGAAAAATCAGAAATTGATGATATAATTGAACTAGATAGTAAATTATTAATCCAATATTTGCCAAAAGATTTTGAATCTTACTCATATCAAGAAAATTTAGAATTGGATATCTCTATAGCTATTGCAGCTTCTGTAACAGCATATTCAAGAATAATCATGGCCCAGTATAAAAATAACTCTAATTATAATTTACATTATACCGATACAGATAGTTTATATATTAGTTTTAAAGATGAAATTGATAAAATAACTTTTGAAAAAGAATATGTAGATTCTTATAAATTAGGTGCCTTAAAAATTGAAAATCCTAAAGTTGAGGGAGAATATAAAGCCTATGAAAGATTTTATTTCTTAGGGCCTAAATTCTATGTTGGAATCTTCAATAATGAAATTGATTTCTCAAGTAAAACAAAAATAAGAGGATTACAAAAAGCCTATAGATCAATGATAGATGAAAATAAAATAAAGTCATTATTAAACTTTCATAAAGAATCAATAAAAATAGAAACAATGAAATGGTATAAAGATTTAAATAATTCTACAATCTATATAGAAAAAAGACCATATCAATTAGATATAGCAAATTTCAAAAGAAGTTTAATATATAGCTATTACAACCCTGATAAAATCTTATTAGAACAAACCTCCTCAATAATCTTAGATAATAATAAAATAAGCTCCTTTGGAAATTATATAATGAAAGAAGGAGTCATATATAAAGAACTAAATTAAACCTCCCTCCTCCGAAGATGAATAAAAATTGAAAATCCTAAAGTAGAGAGAGCAATTAAAGAAGTCTTTATTTAACTCAACAAACACAAAAAAAAAACCTTAAA
>JBBPOS010000266.1:0-39059 GCA_038091575.1 Leccinum subgranulosum
AGCAACTTACACCCTGCCAGGAGACAGAAAATGACAGAGCAGTGAGCATAGATCCAACCATACCATCATCACAAGCCAGCAACTTACACCCTGCCAGGAGACAGAAAATGACAGAGCAGTGAGCATAGATCCAACCATACCATCATCACAAGCCAGCAACTTACACCCTGCCAGGAGACAGAAAATGAAAGAGCAGTGAGCATAGATCCAACCATACCATCATCACAAGCCAGCAACTTACACGCTGCCAGGAGACAGAAAATGAAAGATCAGTGAGCATGGATCCAACCATACCATCATCACAAGCCAGCAACTTACAAGCTGCCAGAAGACACAAAATGAAAGAACAGTGAGCATGGATCCAACCATACCATCATCACAAGCCACCAACTTACACCCTGCCAGGAGACAGAAAATGAAAAAGCAGTGAGCATGAATGCATACACATGATTAGTACACATATTTATCTCACAGTCTACCAGAAGATAAAAAATGACATGGTAGTAAATCAGCATTCTACTCTGTGATTACACCAAGCACCTACTTACCAGCTGTTCATTTATATTTTGAATGTAGTTGTGCATATGGAATTTATCAATGCAGCAGACAATGTCATTGTTTACAATTGCTCCCTATAATTATTTAACTCACCATCACATGTGGAAACCACAATGAAATCTCTATTTGCAATTTTTGAAGCAATCTTTCATCCAATGTTGACAATGAATTTATTAATGTCCATCTAACAGATCTAAATTACAGCTTATTATATGCACCTAATTAAGAAATCATGTACTATTACTTACCTTACTGTTGCATAATGCACACACAGATCTAAATTTGCCTGCTGAGCAGAAACAAATAATATCTCCAGCATTTCATCATCAAGTGCTGCTGCGGTGCAGTCAAGAAGCTCAGTACAATCTGCATTTTTTCCATCCATTCCTTTAATCATCATCCTCAGATCATATATAGTGTCAGATTGAATGAGTTACCCCACCTCCCAAACATATCCACTTCCTCGGTGGATACTTCATTCCCTGCAGCATACCACTATAATCATTTTTCTCGAATATTTCCTTTGCCTTCCCTGGAGCCAAGGCTCTTGCTTCCCGAAATGACTTCCGTTCCCTTGTGATGAGCTCTTGAAATGCAACAGCATGCAGTTTATCAAATTTAGTGAAGATAGCAACCACTGGCACTGTGTAGTGTCAAACACCGCTCCCAAGTCATACATTCTTCCTACCTTCCCCCGTACCACACTGCGAGAAGAAGATCTTCTCTGATGCCACAATTGGTCTACTATGTTCATTCATTGGAATGCAATACCTAGCAAATATTCATATTTTGATTAGTACATCGATAAATTGATGGACACGCATGGAACTGAACCATATAGCATGCAAGCGATCTCTAAGTTTTGTATTCTTCGCACGTCGATCAATGAACGACTGAACTTTCTCGAGTTCATCCTCGCCGCCAGCCTCAAAACCACATGAATCATGGAAAACAAAGTTGTTGTTGCTTTCGAACGAAATTTCGTGCTGTATATCATGCTCGCCTCGCTGTAGCTAGTAGTCAGGAATGGCATGAGCAGATAATTTCTGGTACACACCCCGGAGCTACCCTTGAGATCGATGTCAATCTTGCATGGTCTCCGAATCAGCAGACTGCTCACAAGTCACAAACCAGAGAGATTTATCAAACCGACCTTTTCACCCGTTCCATCACGAACAATAGGGGACTCGGTTGTCTGGCAAACTCTCTGGAGCAGCGTGGTTTTTCCAGCATTGGCTCGTCCGATAACGAGGATCCGGAATCGGGGGAGCTTTTCCCTAATAGTAGCAGTGCGGTCAGTCATGGCTCGAGTAGTCAGCGAAAGAGGTTTTCGTAGGCAGTGGGTGGGGTAGCGAAGCGAGACGAGAGGACGGAGAGAAGAGAAAAACCCTGCAGACCTGATGGGGCCCGGCTTACAGTTCACGTCTCCGGTGGCGGCCCGTGCAACGTGAACATTATTGATAATCAGATCTTGCTTTGTGCGAAGATCTGCGCTACCACTCCTTGAGATCTAACCCTATAATTAGCATCATCAAGAAGCTCGAACTGGTTCCGCACCCTGTTTATGGACGACTCAACGATGTTGCGAAGCTACTCCAGTTCTTTCGGTACGTGGTAGCCTCGAGATACACTGTTAATAGCTTGGATCTCGAGCTGCAGATCCGCGAGAGGGGTCAATCTGTAGGACATTCGATCTGTGGACCAAAAGTTGTGAAATCTGCCAGATTCTTTTGGGCTCCGCCGCACACACAATTTCCAACGAAAAGGGCGTTTGTGCCTCGTGTAACCTGGAACTCGGTGTTGCGGAATTCTCCGTTAGAGCGGGTTACGACGGAGTCTATTGTGGTTCATGAACACACGTGCATGATGAAAGATGCCAAGACACGCAGAAAAAAGACATCGGGGAAGGCAGGTTACTCACTTTGACCTACAAGCTCGTCATGCGTACACTGGGATCTAATTCACTTGAAGGGCTGACTTATGACCGTCTATGGAATTTTGATCATTCTGGTGTAAAATCATTGTTTGCAACAAAGTCACTCACCATATTGTGAAACTGACGAGCGCAGGATTTCCATATACTTATGTGAAGCCGATACCTCAGCCATTGTAACAGGTTATGTGCACAACCCTTTCAGACACGTCGAGTTCGAAGGTTCCACGTGCCCCAGAGTTAGTAGCGATAGCCCCACGAAACAGAGCTGAGAGCTTAATGATTATCAGTGTCATTCAGGCAGAGGTGATCACCGAAGCTTCAGTAATGATCCAAACAACGTCGTAGAATAAAAACAAAATATCATTCACTTTGTAGGCTCGCGCGAAGATAAGGTAAGCGTATGGTTGGTCAATATGGAGGGTGAGATCGTCCTCATGTTCTGCTCCGCTGCACCTCTGCGGACGGTGCATGGGATGAAGTCCACATGATGTTAGTCCTTGGTTACCCAAATTTTCTGTTGGCCAACGTCGACCGTCGTTGTGGTAAAGGTGACAGGTAACCGCTGGGAGCGGTCTTCTCCTGCATGTAGGGGGGACTATGACTCTAACACCATCGACCAGGGAAGCCATTGGATGCCGGTCGTCTCGTTCGATATCACTGATTACCCGTCCGCCGTCAGTGGCTGGTCGCCGAGCAATCATGAAAGCTATCGCGGGCCAGGAGATTTAAGGTACAAAGGCGGCACTGTGTATTTGCGACACCCCTAGTAAAATGTTTTCAGCCGAGTCATAAACGTGACCAAGTGAGTTGAAAAGTCCTACACAGACTCGGATGTGTTCGATGCGGAGTGCTTGGAGAGTGCTCCCACCTAGCGACAGTAAATGAGAACGTCGAGCTATGGTTGGGTAACGGTGACTTCGAGTCTCGCCAGCGTCGAAATCCTGCGTTGCTTATGCTTGTCAGGTATAGGCATTTCAATGGAAACAAAAAAATGACATGGATGGTCGTAGCGAAGTTGCAACTCCCACGCTCTCCTGGATGAACCTCAAAGTGATGCACAACGTCAACCGGTCGAAGCGGTTCAAACGACCTTTCTCAAATGTCGACGATGTTCCTGCTCGAGGGAGCCCTACTGACGGCAGCTTAGACTTCGTTCGACATCGTCGGCCCACCCACCCGGCAGACACCCTGCGCGACGCAATGGCGGCAATGCTCATAGCAGTGGTCGTCACCATCGTGCTCTACATCATGCTCTGGGAACTGGAGCGGTCGCGTCTGTGCTCGTCCAAAATCCGAGTCTAAACCAGAGCGCGAGCGGCGTCTCGAACGCTACCTCGATACGCAATCCTTATGCGCTTGACCGGGATGAACCCGTTCAACCCTTGGGCGAAAAATCAGACAAACCTCCTGGGGAGCCCATGCTTGTGGCTGCGAATGACGTGAATCGCTCGACGCCCGACACATGGCCACCTCCCATTACTCGCGTTCCTGAAGAACATAATGCAAACACCAACGTCCCCGAGAACGAGGACATGAAACTCCAGTCGTTCGACACCGCACACTGCAACGGAGTTCGCCGCTTCAATGCTTGCTCGACGACTCGTGTCGGACGGTCGTACTACCCAATGTGGGGGAAAGTAGAATGAAGATATGCTCCGCGTGGCCGTTTTCTGCGGTACTACTACAATACGAGCGTGTTTTCCCAGCGAAACGGCTCTCCCGATTCATGCCCTGCGATGGACCTAGAGGGTTTCTCAAGTGGGTCGCCACCGAGTAGCTTTGTCGTGCCATACGTCACGACCGTCACGAAATGCTCGAAGCTCAAACTGGGCGTTCGTCGTTCAAAGGGCAGAAGTCGACGCTAGGATTGTGTCCTGCCTTGACTCTAGACTCGGGCGACTACGGTCTTCTATGCCAGAGACGACGCTGTCTATCTCGTTCAACTCGCACTCGCTCACGGCAACAAAGTCTGACGACGCCTCGGAACTTCACGCGCGCCTCTTGTCGAGCAGCTTTGACAGGATACGAGTTTCCTCTCCTCACTAATGCTTCCCTCTCGGACGCGGACGTCCTCGTCCTCAACTACGACCTCCGACACCCGCTCTTCCCCGCAGATGCGCCCGGACAACCAAATTTGAACCTGCATTACGCGTCTGCGCTGTACGACAGACCGTCTCTCTGACAACCTCGGTCCATTCGTGGGCGTGCACTGGAGGATAGAGACTGCCCATCCAGAACCCGGCGTGGTGCGCAGCCTCGTTCGTGAGCACGCTGTGCATGCGCTCCTTCGGATGACGAGCAATACCGCCATCCCCACTTGAGGCACGCGTGGCTCGCGACGGACTATCCTCACCCTCTTGATCTCGATCTCGGTTCGTTCCTGGGCCACGAGGACGGAAGATATCAGCGGACTCTCGATATCAATACCACCGACACCGACACCGACACCATTTCCAATCCCAAGGCCCCCGCGGCCCGCTTTGCACGACAGCCCGGTGATCGCATATGGAACAAATCGAGCACGTTCCCTGCTGACGCGTTATCTTCTGAACACGACGATGCGATCGAGATGCTCGTCGAGGCGTTTCGGTCCGGAGATCTCGAGTCGTGGATATTGACGGACTGAGCAGAGCACGCGGCTATCCGTACATCGAAGGTGGGTTATTAGATCTCGACGTTGATCCTAGCGACAGCGGAGCGAAGTCGTGAGGTACTCGAGATACTCGACAAGCTGGTGATCGTGCAGGCCAGAGTGTATGTCAGCTGTTCGAGGGACTGGAGCAAGACCAGGTTCGTGCCGCTTACTCTTTTTTTTCTACTTCCCGACCTACGATGGCATTGTCTAGCACTTTCTCAAATCAGATCATTGAAGTTCGAAAAGAGACGTTTGAAGCAGGACGGGGCAAGGGCGCTGTCCGCAATGTAATATTTTGGTAAATGTAATGCCCCACCGCACCAACCAACGTGGCACACGCAGATACACGAAACCATAGCATACAGCACATAATAAACAGTATGTGACACGCTCATGCACACGCGTTTTCCGAGGGACGAACAATAGAAAAAGGTACAGCAAAGCCTATCACGATGCTGTAAATTTCGCCTTTCAAGCGGCCAACACCTGCAAGGGACGGCCTGTACTCGCCAGCCTCCTTCGCAAGCGCCACTGGCAGGGCGAACGGTAGCCAGGCGCGGGGGACGAGTCACACATTTATGCGTGGCGGGAACGATCTCGTTCGGGAGGTGCAACCTAGTGTGATCGCACGATAAGTAAACACCGCCAGCCTAGATGAGTTAGACGACGTACCATTGCCGGAGGTACCACACCTCGGGGGTGCCGGTGAGCACGTAATAGTACCACTGCATGCAAACTGGGTCTCGACGAGCCTCTTGGAGGTCAGGCTCTGCATCGCCTTGATGACTTCGAGGTTGGGAACGTTCATATCTTCGTGCTTGGGTGCATTGAAGTCTTTTTTGGCGAGAACGCCCCTCTGTTGTGTATCAGAGCATATAGTCGTCGACCCATTCGAATTCCGAGTCGGAGTGCGTGCGCATGGGCATTCGGGAGAGTCGAATGAACACCGAAATTGTGTACGATGGGAGAAAGAGACCAAAGTCAGCTTGACAAGCCAACGCACCCTTGAAGAGATTGATGCGTCGGTTCAGCTTGGAAATGAGCATGCTTTGCGTGGAGAAAGTTAGCAAGTGTGAGTTCAACAGGACGGGAAGAAAACACCTGTGAGGAAGATTACACTTGGAACGAGGTCGGAGGAAGGAGGGGAGCATCGATGTGTTTGACTGCAAGGGAGATAAACAACGACATTCATGCATACAGCAGTCATCCAGCATCCCGCAACGATTCCAGCTCGCCACAGTTCTCCATCATGGTGTAGAAGAATAAATGGTACTTACAGTAGTTTTGAACGGCGAAAGGAACCTTGAAACGAGTCTTGACGGTCAGCGAACTCGATCCACCAGTGCACCACAGTAGAAGCCTGTTGTGGCTCACTCCTGACTAGACTTTTCGATGCGAAAAAGCGGTTGGGCTCCGAGTCGTATTGGCTTCTCGATGGTAACGCTTGGGTAACTAAACAAGTGATGGACTGAGCCTCGAAATTTCGGTGGCAAATGAGCTCGGAGTCCGTACATACATAAACGATTTCGCACGTCCTTTAGTATCCTCGGGTCCCCCCACTCATTACTAACAACAGTGCCTCAGGTGAGCCATGTCCATGAAAAAAAGACATTGTTGTCGTCTCCGAGTCCGATGCTGAAATCCATCATCAAAGGAGTTGATCTGAACTTGAAACAATGCTTGGAACGACTTTACCGCCTTTCCCGAACAACGTCCGTACCCACCCACTGGTGGTCATCGACTTTGACCTTCTCAAAGCCGGCGACCCATCCGAGATTGACCATCTCTGGCAGGCCGCGACATCCATCGGGTTCTGGTAGTAAGTAGCAAAACTACCTGAGGCAGGCAATGCATAACGATGTCTTGTTTTCTTAGCCTGAAGAATCACGGCGCAGATAAAGAAGTCGACGGCATGTTCGACCTTGGCGCCGAAGTCATGGTCCTCCCCCTTGAGGAGAAGATGAAGTTCGAGCAGACCGACGGAGGGCCGTGGTTTGGGTTTGTACATCGACATCCATGGGGACCTTCATGTTAAGGTGACCGACCCATCAACTCGTTTTAGATATAGGAAAGCCGGCACGAACGCGGTGGACGCTACCGGGTGAGTCCTATCGTGTCTGTATTCTCACAGCGGCGTTGTTTTCCTGACGCAGGGATTGTCTGCGAGTTAGTAAGCCTAACTCCGCAGAGTACTTCAGTGTCTCCAAGGACGACGCGCTCGCATTTCCGGAGGTCGTGCATGCGACGTACCCAGTTCCGCCGATAGCTGTGATGCAGACTGTCTTGCGTCCGTTCGTCCACAAGTCTCTGGAAGTCAATAACACAATCATTCGCATCTTCAATGACAAGCTGGGTTTGCCAGAGGGCACGCTCGAGCGACTGCACTCGGATGAGGAGCTCAGCTTCAGTGCAGCTAACGTGATCAGGATGCAACCGACGCCCGAGCAAGCGGTCGCAGACCAGCTGATGTTAGGCGCGCACACTGACTTTGGTTCCTTAGTGAGCCGAAATTGTCTTTGATCATGATACGGATACGTGATATCCATTTTCGGAATCCCGTCAGTCCGTTTTGCACAACAGGCTTGGCGGGTTGCAGGTCATGCCTCCTGGCCACACAGAGTGGTCCTACGTCAAGGTATGGGTATGCTTTGTCTGAAACAGAATTTTCCAGGAGATACTCACATGCGACGATAAATGCACACAGCCTCTTCCCGGCCACGCGATCTGCAACATTGGCGACGCCCTCACCATCTTCAGTGGAGGCATCCTTCATTCCAACTTGCATCGCGTGGTGCGGGCACCCGGCGATCAAGGCGAACACGAACGATGGTCTATCGTGTTCTTCAATCGTCCGGGCAACTCGAGGGTGCTTCGGGCGTTCATAGAGAACAGTTCTTTGATCGCAGACGCTGCACAAAAGCACCCCGATCATAACTTTAATACGGGCCAGACTGCGGGTGAATGGTTCACGAGACGCACCAAGTACCTGAAAATCAAGAATAGGAAAGTCAGTACATTGAGAAAGTACAGTGTCGTGCCCATCTGACGCGGTTGGTGATCATCAGGGACCTGAGACGTGGGCGGCCAGCAGGGGCACGGAGCACACACCATATTAGCAGTGTGATTAATGTGGACTGAAACACAAAATTATGACTTGCACGTAACCTTGTCCATCCTTTATTTCCTGTAACACTGAATGGATGCTGTCAATAAGCGACGCCGATGGGGAGGTTGGAATATACCTGACCACCACCCATATCATTCTCTCGCTTTTGATATAGTGGGCCAGAGCAAAGAAGCAAATGTGGGCGACTCCTGGGTGAGGGTGAGTTAGGTGTGAGTTGGGTGCAGCATCATGCACAGGACGGTAATCGAGAACGAGAACGGCATAACGAGTCACGACGTAGCGGTGACCGTTATGCCTTCTCGGCGGAACGAGAGTGCATGGCGGTCACAGCTCGCAGTGAACGAGTGCGAAGCAGGAGGCCAATAAATCACGGCACGACGTGACGTTCATTGAATCATGGTATGTCATCGCTGTCATCGTCACCTACATCATCGTCACGTCGGTCGGAGGGCACGCTGGCAGGGCGCGCTGTCGTCACGTCCGTATCTGTCGTCGTGTTCGTCGTCGTATCTTGGTGCTGCCAGCACGCCGCGTCGTCATGTCGTCTCATTGGGAGGGCATGCTGGCGCGCTGCTGCGTCATCGTGGAGGTGTATCGTCGGGTTGTAGTGCTTATGAATGCGGAGACGGCGAGGATGAGGTCTTGGGCAGGCGAGGGGAGTGAGAGTTCGAGTCGACAATAGGTGAGATGTGGAGGACGAGGACGAGGACGAGTGAGAGTGGGCGGGAGCGGTGAAACATGCAGTGTGCGTCTGCGAGTGGACGACAAGGGCGGGGCGCATGAACGCCTCGGAAGTTCTCGGCGCCTCTTGTCGACTCGGAGCAGCTTTGACGTGGACGCACTTTCTGATTTCGACCTGATGACTGGTCCAACGGGATACGGAGTTCCCTCTCCCGGGCCTCACTAATGCTTCCCACCTATTCCTCGCGGACGCGAACGTCCTCGTCCTCGTCCTCGTCCTCAACGACCTCCGTCACCCGCTCTTCCCCGCAGATGTGCCCAGAAAACCGAGTTTGAGCCTGCATTACGCGTCTGCGCTGTATGACCTCGCAGACCGTCTCTCTGACAACCTCGGTCCGTTCGTGGGCGTGCACCGGAGGATCGAGATTTCCTGTGCAGAACCTGGTGTGCCTCGCTCGTGAGTACACTGCATGCGCTCCTCCAGGACGACGAGCAATACCGTCATCCCTCACACTCTCGATCTCGATCTCGGGCTCGGACTCGGTTCGTTCCTGGAAGATATCAGCGGACTCTTGATATCAATGCCACCGACACCGACACCATTTCCAACGCCAAGGCCCCCGCGGCCCGCTTTGCACGACTGCGCGGTGATCGCATATGGAACAAATCGGACTTCCGGTGCCTTATCTTCTGAATACGAAGATGCGATCGAGATGCTCGTCAAGGCGTTTCAGTCCAGAGGAAATATCGAATCGTGGATATTCAGGGACCGAGCAGAGCAGTTGCGCTGCCGTACGTCGAAGGTAGGTTAGATCTCAACGTTGATCATAGCGGCGGGGAAGCGAAGTCGTCGTTGGACGATCCTGGGGTACCCGGGATACTCGACAAGCTAGTAGTGATCGCGCAGGCCAGAGTGTATGTCAGCGGTTCGACGGACCACAGGTTCGTGCCGCTTACTCTCTCTCTTTTCGAGTTCCCGACCTACTCTTTCTCAAACCAGATCATTGAAGCTCACAAAGAGACGTTTGAAGCAGAACCAGGCAAGGGCGCTGTCCGCAATGTAGTTAAATATTTTGATCAATGGTAATAGAAGGCCCTGTGCAACACGCTCACGCACCCGCGTTTTTTCGAGGGATGATGAATAAAGAAAGAATGTTCAACGATGCCCCCATCATTGTGCTTTGAATTTCACCTTTCAAGGACCAACAACGGTAAAGGGGCCCCGACCTCTACTCGTCAGGCGCACCACCCTCCTTTCTCCGGTAACCTTCCTGGTTGCCGCCTTCGCCAGCGCCAGGGTGCACGGTGGCGAGCGCGCGGCGGAAACGATCAAGAAAGCGCCACCAGCCTTGCTGAATTATGAGGAACTCCACATCTTCGGGGTTGCGCGCGTAATAGTACCACTGCTATGAAAACTGGGTCTTGACGAGCCCCTTGGAGGTCAAGCTTGATGACAGGTTGTCGTCCAGGTCTTCATGCTCGGGCGCGTGAAAGTCTTTCTTGGTGACGAGAGCATATAACCGTCGACACATTCGAATTCGGCGTGCGTGCGCATGGGCATGCGGGAGTCATATGAACACCGAAGTTGTGTACGATGGGAGAAAGAGAACAGGGTGAGCATAACAGACTAACGCACCCTTGAGTCACAGAGATTCTCGTAAATGATGCGTCGGTTCTGCTTGGAAATGAACATATTGACGGAAGCTTTGCGTGGAGAGAATGAGCAAGTGTGAGTTCAACAGGACGGGGAAGAACACACCTGCGAGGAAGATTTAAAATTGGAACGAGGTTGGAGGAGTGGGGGTCGCACCGATGGCCTTTCGACTGCAAGGGAGATCAACAACGACATCCGTGCATACAGCAGTCATCATCCCGCAACGATTCCAACACGTCACAGTTGTCCATAATGCATAATGGCGTAGAAGGTCGAATAATTACATAGATGGTACTTACGGTACATAGTTTTGAACGGCGAGGAGCCTTGAAATTTGAAACTCGGAGTCTTGACCGTTGACGTACAACGGATCAAAAATTTATTACGAAACCAACTCGGATCCACCACCCACAGTTACGGAACGACTGACTGTCTGTCTTCCCCTAAGAAGGGTCTGCCTATGGGAGATTAACATGGCCATAGAGGCAGTCTGTTGTGGCTCACTCCATTGCTAGACTTTTCGATCCGGGAAAAAGCAGTTGGGCTCCGAGTCCTATTGGCTTCTCGAGTTCCTTGAACATCGTGCGGCGGAGTCACGACGCACCTCACGATTAGTACCTATCCTAGCCGATATTTCGGTGGCAAATACAAGGCGAATAAGCGTCGATTATGGTATAGTAATAAAGTGCCTAGACTAACTTCCATTCTGTACATAAACGACCAAGTCCGAGTCGAGTTGCCGAGCTTTTGCATTTCTATCCTTAAGTCCCTCGCTCACTACTAGCAGTAGTGCCTCAGGTGAGCCATGTCCATAAGAAAAGACGTTGCTGTCGTCTCCGAGTCCGATGCTGAAATTAATTTCCATCATCAAAAAAGTTGTTCTAGACTTGAAACCATGCCTGGAACGACATTACCGCCTTTCCCAAACAACGTCCGTACCCACCCACTGGTGGTCATCGACTTTGACCTTCTCAAAGCTGGTGACCCATCCGAGATTGATCGTCTCTGGCAGGCCGCGACATCCATCGGGTTCTGGTAGTAAGTAGCAAAACTACCTGAGACAGCCTGAGGCAGTACATAACGATGTCTTGTTTTCTTAGCCTGAAGAACCACGGCGCAGAAAAAGAAGTCGACGGCATGTTCGACCTTGGCGCCGAGGTCATGGCCCTCCCCCTTGAGGAGAAGATGAAGTTCGAACAGGTCGACGGAGGGCCGTGGTTTGGGTTTGTACATCGTCATCCATGGGGACCTTCACATTAATGTGACCTACCCACCTACTCGTTTCAGATATAGGAACATTGGCACGAACGCGGTGGACGGTACCCGGTGAGTCCTATTCTTGCAGCGGCGTTGGTTACCTGACGCAGGGAATTAGTAAGCCTGAGTACTTCAGTGTCTCCAAGGACGACGCGCTCGCATTTCCGGAGGTCGTGCACGCAGCGTACCCAGCTCCGCCGATAGCTGTGATGCAGGCTGTCTTGTGCCCGTTCATCCGCAAGTCTCTGGAAGTCAATAACATAATCATTCGCATTTTCAACGATAAGCTGGGTTTGCCAGAGGGCACGCTCGAGCGACTGCACTCGGATGACGAGCTGAGCTTCAGTGCAGCTAACATGATCAGGACGCAACCGACGCCTGAACAAGCGGTCACAGACCAGCCGACGTTGGGCGCACACACTGACTTTGGTTTGATAGTGAGTCCAAATTACATTTGATCATAATACCTGATATTCATTGATGGAATCCCGTCAGACCATTTTGCACCATAGGCTCGGTGGGTTGCAGGTCATGCCTCCTGGCCACACAGAGTGGTCCTATGTCAAGGTATGCTTTGTCTGAAGTAGATTTTTCCAGGAGATACTCACATGCGACGATAAATACACACAGCCTCTTCCCGGCCATGCGATCTGCAATATTGGCGACGCCCTCACCATCTTCAGTGGAGGTATCCTTCATTCCAACTTGCATCGCGTGGTGCGGGCACCTGGTGATCAAGGCGAGCACGAACGCTGGTCTATTGTGTTCTTCAATCGTCCGGGAAACTCAAAGGTGTTTCGGGCGTTCATGGAGGATAGTCCTTTGATCGCAGACGCTGTGAAAAAGCACCCTGATTATAACTTTAATACGGGCCAGACTGCGGGCGAATGGTTCACGAGACGCACCCAGTACCTGATAACCAAGAATAGGATTCCAGGTCAGTACATCGAAAAAGTACAGTGTCGTGCCCACCTGACGCGGTTGGTGATCATCAGGGACCTTAGACGTGGGCGGCCTGCCGCGGCCAGAAGGGGCATGGAGCATACACCATATTAGCAGTGGACTAAAACATGAAATTATGACTTGCACGTAACCTTGTTCAACCTGTATTTCCTAATGGATGCTGCCAATAAGCGCGCGTTGATGCCGGGTATACCTATCCACCACCCATGCCACCATTCTCCCACTTTTGGTATCTGAGCGCAGTGACACCTTGTTTTTGTGCACCTACTCGTTTGGTCTCCGTTAACGACTCGTTCAAGAACCATGGCGCAGAAAGGAAGGCGACGGCGTGTTCGACCTTGGCGCCGAGTCCATGGCCATGGCCCTCCCCTTGAAGAGAAGATGCAGTCCGAGCCATCCGATGGTCGTTCAGGTGCGTGACTTCCAATCTGGAAGAGGCCTCTGGATGCTACTAAACAGACGCCGTGGAGCAGTTGTAGGTTAGATCATAATATAGAATAGACCATACGCGACGTGCTCTTGCACATGTTTTCGAAGGATAATCAATAACAGAAAAAGGTGCTCCGTAGTAGTAGCCCCCGTGATCGAATTTCGCCCAAGTTCGAGGGTCACCCTGGTCAACACCGGTAAAAGACGGCCTCATTAGTTGCAAGGCGCACCGCACATCTTTCTCTGGTAGTCTTCTTGGTTTCTGAGGCAGGCGAGCAGCAGCGCCTTCGCCAGTGCCAGGGCGAACTGCAGCCGGGCGCGGGAGGGCGGCAAAGGGCAGGGGGAAGGGACTCTGATCTCATTGGGGAGGTGGATTAGATAACAGAGAAAGAATCTTGGTTTGTTCGACTTGAATGTGAGTAAGTCCATTACTGGCGAGAGTCTGTGGTGGCTCACTCCATTGCTAGACATTTCGATGGAAAAAAGCGGTTGGGCTCCGAGTCGTATTGGCTTCTCGAGTTCCGACATCGCACGGCGGAGTCACCGTGGACGCACCTCACGATTACCTATCCGAGTCCTAGCCTCGGTACTTATTTCGGTGGCGAATACAAGGCGAATAAGCGTCGATTATGGTATAGTGCATAAAGCGCCTAGACTAACTTCCAATCTGTAAGTACATAAACGACCAAGTCCGAGTCGAGCTGCCGAGCTTTTGCACGTCCTCAGTCCTCGATCCCCCACTCACTACTAGCAGCAGTACCTCAGGTGAGCCATGTCCATGAGAAAAGACGCTGCTGTCGTCTCCAAGTCCGATGCTGAAATCCATCATCAAAAAAGTTGAAACAATGCCTGGAACGACTTTACCGCCTTTCCCGAACAACGTCCGTACCCACCCACTGGTGGTCATCGACTTTGATCTTCTCAAAGCCGGAGACCCATCCGAGATTGACCGTCTCTGGCAGGCCGCGACATCCATTGGGTTCTGGTAGTAAGTAACAAAATTACCTGAGACATGCAGTTGTATAACAATGTCTTGATCGTCATTCTCTTAGCCTGAAGAACCATGGCGTAGATAAAGAAGTCGACGGAATGTTCGACCTTGGCGCCGAGGTCATGGTCCTCCCCCTTGAGGAGAAGTTGAAGTTTGAACAGACCGACGGAGGACCTTGGTTTGGGTTTGTACATCGTCATCCATGGGGACCTTCACGTTAAGGTGACCGACCTACCCACTCGTTTCAGATATAGGAACACTGGCACGAACGCGGTGGACGCTACCCAGTGAGTCCTATTTTCTGCATTCTCGCAGCAGCGTTGGTTGCCTGACGCAGGGAATTAGTAAGCCTGAGTACTTCAGTGTCTCCAAGGATGACGCACTCGAATTTCCGGAGGTCGTGCACGCGGCGTACCCAGCTCCGCCGATAGCTGTGATGCAAACTGTCTTGCGCCCATTCGTCCGCAAGTCACTCGAAGTCAGTACCAAAATCATTCGCATTTTCAACGATAAGCTGGGTTTGCCAGAAGGCACGCTCGAGCGACTGCACTCGGATGAAGAGCTCAGCTTCAGTGCAGCTAACGTGATCAGGATGCAACCGACACCAGAACAAGCGGTCACAGACCAGCCGACGTTGGGCGCACACACTGACTTTGGTTCCTTAGTGAGTCGAATTTGTCCTTGATCATGATATGGATACAATGATGTTCATTGTCGGAATCCTGTCAGTCCGTTTTGCACAACAGGCTCGGCGGGTTGCAGGTCATGCCTCCTGGCCACACAGAGTGGTCCTATGTCAAGGTATGCTTTGTCTGAAGCAGAATTCTTCAAGAGATACTCACCTGCGACGATAAATGCACACAGCCTCTTCCCGGCCATGCGATCTGCAACATTGGCGACGCCCTCACCATCTTCAGTGGAGGCATCCTCCATTCCAACTTGCATCGCGTGGTGCGGGCACCCGGCGATCAAGGCGAGCACGAACGCTGGTCTATCGTGTTCTTCAATCGTCCGGGAAACTCGAGGATGCTTCGACCGTTGATAGAGGACAGTTCCTTGATCGCGGACGCTGTGCAAAAGCACCCCGATCATAGCTTTAATACGGGCCAGACTGCAGGCGAACGGTTCACGAGCTGCACCCAGTACCTGATAATCAAGAATAGAAAGGTCAGTATATCGAGAAAGTACGATGTCGTGCCCACCTGACGCAGTTGGGGATCATCAGGGACCTGAGACGTGAGCGGCCAGCAGGGGGCCAGGGGCACGGAGCACACACCATATTAGCAACGTGATTAATGTGGACTAAAACATGAAATTATTACTTGAACATAACCTTGTCCATCCTGTATTTCCTGTAACTCTAAATGGATGCTGCCAATAAGCACGCGTTGATGCCGATGGCGGGATTGAGGTATATCTGTCCACCACCCATGCCACTGTTCTCCCACTTTTGGTATCTGAACGTAGTGACACCTTGTTTTTGTGCACCTACTTGTTTGGTCTCCGTTAACGACTCCTGCGGTGATTTGCGTGTGCTTGTTGTCCTCGCCAGGTATCCATGATAGGGTAACCCATGTGGGTATGGCACCCGTACACAGCACAGATTTACATCCGAGAAACGGTGGAGTGGGTCAGAACGGAGAGGCGAAGGTGGGCGACTCCTGGGTGAGGGTCAGTGACGTGTGAGTGAGCTGCGTCATCACGCACGCGACGGTAACCGAGAGCGAGAACGGGATGACGAGTCACGACGTAACGGTGACCGCCGTGCCCTCTCGGTGGAACGAGAGTGCATGGCGGTCACAGCTCGCAGTGAACGAGTGCGAGTGCGAGGCAGGAGGCAAATACATCACGGCACGACGTCGCGTTCGTCATGTCATGGTGTGTCGTCGCTGTCGTTGTCACCTCTATCGTTGTCACGTCGGTCGGAGGGGGCACGCTGTTGTCGCGTCCGTAGTTGTCGTCGCGTTCGTCGTTGTATATTTGTGTTGTCAGCACGCTATCGTCTCATTGGGAGGGCACGCTGGCCGTGGAGTTGTGTTGTCGCGTTGTAGTGCCACCGAATGCGGAGACGCCGAGGATGAGGTCTTGGGCAGGTGATGGAGGTGGAGTAGGAGTCGACGACGGGCGAGATATGGAGGGCGAGCCGAGGGTGGGCAGGAGTGCTGAAGGATGCTGCCACGTGACCCAACCGTCGATTTGTGACATCCGAGGATGCCTCTTTAGTTGACACTTGTCAGGAAAACCGTGCAGCAATAACTATGAAGACACTCTTCATCCTTATAGTCCCTCACCACCACAAGCTCACTCGCTGCGCAATCAAGCTGACAAGCTTGTCTATAGTATATACCACAAGTCTGTTGTGAAAGCCAATGTGTGACACTGACGGAAAGGGTGTGGCAATCTGTATGTGGAACAGTGGAAGACTACTATGCTGATGTACACAATTGTGTGGTGGAAGCGCAGAATTTGGACCAGGAGGATTGGTGATCTTTTCGTCACTGAGATGGCTGTGTGATGATCATTGCAGTTGCTTGTATGGATATGAGAATTCTGGAATCAGGAATTAGGAGGATCTTTTGAGTTAGTAAGTTCCAGTAGGGTTCCTCTAACCAAAAAGTCTTCACATGTTCTGTGATATGAGTAAGGGAGGGGAATGTGAGACTGAACAACTTATACATATGAATCTGCATTGAAATATTAACTACATAAGTGATGCCAATGGGTCAAATTGAAATTATTGAATACCAACACAGTACACTGGCAACACTGGCAACACAGTTCTGTAAGATGTCTGATTTTCCCTTTCCTGTAACAAAAAATTGTTTCACATATGGTTGAGGTCAATCAAGGTTGATATGGTGAAGCAAGGTCTTCAATGGTTGCTCATGAAATCAATATTCATGCCAGTCTATCAAGTACAGGATTTATGAGAGCATTAGAGAAATACATACTTGGGCTTTAAAGAGATATGTTAATTCCCTCTTTCAACACAATCATAGGTTACTTTTTATTGAAGAATTTGCGAAGAATCATTGAAATTTTTTTGCCCTTTATTGGCTCAGCTTTTTGTGCTTCATATTCCATTGGTAAACCACCACAATGTGCAGTTTCTGCCAATAAAAGATTGGTATGCATGTGGATTTCTTCACCTACTTCCTGGTGTTGCATTAATATATTACCAGGACTATTGCTTGGTGATACATCTGCATGAACAACTTGTGTGATATTTTGTACTGATGTCTGATTGTTTTCTAAAGCAGGGTGATCTGTAACTCTTAAGATAATAGAATCAAGAATATTATGTAGTTATACCTAAAGGATTCTGTAAAACAATATCAGCAATTGCTTTACACAGAACATCAATTTCATGGGCCTTGGATTGAACAGCTTCTGCAATAGCAGATGAAATGGTAATATGATGTGTTGAATGAATGAATTGATGAAAGGAAGTGAGCAAAGGATTTCCCTGTGTTTGATTCTTCCAACTGTGGAAGGAATGGACAAAGATAATTGCAATGGCTATAATAAACATTAAGGTGTCAGATAGCATAGAATAAGCCAAGAAAAAAAGATAAATACAAGCAGAAAAGAAACAAATTTGCTGTATGATAGAACCTTGAAGCTAAGAAGTATAAGTGAATGGTGAAACATAATTTCTGAACAAACAGACCAGGAAGATCATTTCCTCTTGCACCATCAATTCAAGAAAATCTTGAAGCTGGTATAAAAAATGTATATGTAACATGGAAGATACAGAAATTTAACAACATACATCCTGAATAAATGAAATACTGTTACATAATATACCTTTTTTCAACAATGGAACCATACCAGCTGAGTGAATGAATGCAATTTGAAGCATGGAGCACACAAAAAAACATCAATGAACATAAATTCATGCCTTCATATCAACAACTTACATCCTGCCAGCAGAGAGGAAATGAAAGAGCAGTGAGCATGGATCCAACCATACTATCACCGATTCACCACAAGCCAGCAACATACATTCTGCTAGCAGACAGAAAATATAACAGCAGTGAGCATGAGTCCAACCATTTTGTCATTACAAGGCTACAACTTACAGCCTGCCAGCAGAGAGAGAATGAAATTGGAGTAAGCATGGATCAAACCATGCCATCATCACAAACTAGCAACTTACAAACTGCCAGCAGAGAGAAAATGAAAGAGTAGTGAGCATGGATCCAACCATGCCATTATCATAAACCAGCAACTTACAGCCTGCCATCAGACAGAGAAAAAAGAGCAATGAGCATGGATCCAACTGTACCATGATCACAACCCAGTAACTTACTGCCTGCCAGTGGAGAGAAAATAAAAAAAGCAGTGAGCATGGATCCAACTGTACCATTATCATAAGCCAGCAACTTACATCCTGCCAGTAGACAAATAGTGAAAGAGCAATGAACATGGATCCAATGATACCATCATCACAAGTCAGAAACTTACACCCTACCAGCAGACAGAAATGAAAGAGAAATGAGCATGGATTCAACTATACCATTCATAATTATCAGAGGCCAGCAACTTACAACCTGCCAACAGTGAGAAAAAGAGTAGTGAGCTGGATTCAACCATACCATCATCACACTTATTAGCAACTTACAATCTGCCAGAAAACAGAAAATAAAAGGGCAGTGCCAGTGAGCATGGATCCAACCAATGGCAACTATACAATCATCACAAGCCAGCAACTCACACCCTGCCAGCAGACAGAAAATGAAAGTGCAGTGAGCATGGATCCAACCACATACCATCATCATAAGCCAGCAACTTACAAGCTGTCAGAAGACAGAAAATAGATGAGAGATGAGCATCAATTCAACCATACCATTATCACAAGCTAGCAACTTACAAGCTGCCAGAAAAAAAAAACCATGACCAGTGAGAATGGATCCAACCATACCATCATTACAAGCCAGCAACTTACATTCTGTCAGCAAAGAGACAATGAAAGATCCATGAGCATGGATCCAACCATATCATAATCACAAGCCTGCAACTCACATACTTCCAGTAGATAGGAAATGAAAGAGCAGTGAGCATGGATTCAACCACTTCATTATTAGAAGGCAGCAACTTACATCCTGCCATCAGAGGAAATATGAAAGAGCAGTGAACATGGATACCATACAATCATTAGATTCATTACAAGCCAGGAACTTACAAGCTTCCAAGAGACAGAAAATGAAAGAGCAGTGAGCATGCACCAACTATACATCATCAGAAGCCAGCAACTTACATCCTGCCAGCAGAGAAAATATGAAAGAGCAGTGAGCAATAGATCCAACCATACCATCATGACAAGCCAGCAACTCACATCCTGCCACCAACCAACAGAAGATTACAGAGCAGTGAGCACAAATCCAACTATACCATTATCACAAGCCAGTAACTTACAGCCTGACAGCAGATAGACAATGAAAGAGCAAAGAGCATGAATCCAACCATACTATCATCACAATCCAGCAACTTACATCCTGCCAGCAGATAGAATATGAAAGAAATAAGTACAGATCCAACCATACTATCATCATAAGCTAGCAACTTACAAACTGCCAGCAGAGCAAAAATAAATGTGTAGTGAGTGCAGATCCAACCATACCATCATCACAAGCTAGCAGCAACTTACATCCTGTCAGCAGACACAAAATGAAAGAGCAGTGAGCATGGATCCCATCATAACCATGATCACAAGACAGCAACTTACAGTCTACCAGCAGACAGCAAATGAAACAGTAGTGAGCATAACTCCAACCATACCATGATTACAAGCCTGTGACTTACATCCTGCCAGCAGAGAAAAAATAAAAGAGCAGTGAGCATGAATCCAACCCTACTGTACCATCATCATAATCAAGCAACTTACAGCCTGCAAAATGACAGAGCATGAGCATGGAGATCAACTGATGATTAGTACACATGTTTATCTCACATTCTGTCAGAATATGAAAAAATGAAATAGCAGTAAATAGGCATCCTACTATGTTATCATTACAAAGCAACTACTCACAAACTATTCATTCACATTATGAATGCAGGTGTGGATATGGAATTTACCAGTGCATCAGACAATGTCATTTTTTTCCATTGCTCCCCATAAATACTAAGCTCACCATGACATGTGGAAACCATATTGCAATTAGTTTTTGCAATCTTTGAAGCAATGTTTTGTCTAATGTTGAAAATGAGCTTGAATATATTAACATCTGTTTAACTGGTCTAAATTCCAGCTCATTACATATACCTGATGAAGAAATGATATATTACTTACCTCTTCATTGCATAATGAACACACAGATTCAAATTTGCATGCTGAGCAGAAACTAATAATATTTCCAGCATTTCATCATCAAGTGCTGCTGCAGTGCAGTCAAGAAGTTCAGTACAATCTGCATTCTTTCCATCCATTCCTTTAATCATCCTCAGATGATATATTTATTAGATTGGATAAGCTACTCACCTCCCACATATATCCACTTCCTTGGTGGAAATTTCATTCCCTGTAGCATACCAGCATAATCATTTTTCTCAAATATTTCCTTTGCCCTCCCTGGAGCCAAGGCTCTTGCCTCCCGAAATGACTTCCCTTCCCCTGTGAGCTCTCGAAATGCAACAGTGTGCAGTTTATCAAATTTAGTGAAGATAGCAACCACTGGCACTGTATAGTATCAACACAGCTCCCAAGTCATACATTCTTCCTACCTTTTCCTGTACCACACTGCGAGAAAAAAATCTTCTCTGATGCCACAATTGGTCTGCTGTGTTCATTCATTGGAATGCAATACCTGGCAAATATTTTCATTAGCATATTGATAAATTGATGGACATGCATGGAACTAAACCATATAGCATGCAAGCGATCTTGAATTTTTGTATTCTTCGCACGTCGATCAATGAACGACTGAACTTTCTCGAGTTCATCCTCGCCCCCAGCCTCGAAACCACATGAATCATGGAAGACAAAGCCATTGTTGCTTTTGAACGAAATCTCGTGCTCTATATCATGATCACCTCGCTGTGGCTGGTAGTCAGGAATGGAAGAGTGGAAAATTTCCGGCACACACTCCGGAGCTACCCTTTAGATCGACGTCAAACTTGCGTGGTCTCCGAATCAGTAGACTTCTCACGAGTCACAAACGAGAGATATTTATCAGACTGACCTTTTTACCCTCTCGATCACGAACAATAGGGAATTCGGTCGTCTGGTAAACTCTCTGGAGCAGCGTGGTTCTGCTAGCATTGGCTCGTCCGATAACAAGAATTCGGAATCGGGGGAGCTTTTCCCTAATAGAAGCAGCACGGTCAGCCATGGCTCGAGTATCGTCAGTGAACGAGAGCTTCCGAGTCGTAGGCAGTGGGCGGGGTAGCGAAGTGAGAGGAGAGGACGGATGGAAGAGAAAAACCCTGCAGACCTAACTCCCGTGCAGTTCACGTGCCCTGGCTCTCCGGCGGCGGCCCGCACAACGTGAACGCAATTGATAATCAGATCTTGCTGTGGCCACTTGAACTTGAGATCTAATCCTATAATTAGAATCGTCAAGAAGCTCGGACTGGTTCCGCACCCTGGTTTTGGATGACAAGGATATTGCGAAGCTCGTTAGGTACGTGGTCCAAAGCCTCGAGATGCGTTGTTACCGGCTTGGATCTCGAGTTGCGGGTCCGCGAGAGGGGGTTCATCTGTAGGACATTCGACCTGTGGACCAAAACCCATGAAATCTACCAGATTCTTTTGGGCTCCGCATATGTACACACAATTTCCAACGACGACTCGGACACTGTTAGAGTTTGTGCCTCGTGCAACCTGGTGTCACGGAATTCGCCGTTCAAGAGCGAGATAAGACGGAGTCCACTGTGGTTCATGAACGCACGGCGTGCATGATGAAAGGTACCAAGGGTCCAAGACACGCAGAAACAAGACATGAAGAAAAGCGGATTGCTCGTTTTGACCTGCAAGCTCGTCGTGCGTACCCTGGAATCTAATCTAATTCAAAGCCTGACCTGAAACCGTCTATGGAGGTTTGATCATTCTAGTGTAAAATCATTGTTTCAAATCACTCACCATGGTGTGAAACAGGCGAGCGGAGGATTTCCGGATATGTGAAGCCGACACCTCGGTCACTGTAACCTGAGGTTATGTGCCCAACCCTTTCACGACATATCTAGTTCGAAGGTTCCACGTGCCCCCTGACTCGGAGGACATGACGGGTCGTCAGCTCTGCGTATATTTCTGCAAGTGTCGGTTGAGGGCTATGTGACCTGTACATGCGTAAACCGGTCACTATTAGAGTGACCTCACAATTACTTATCCTAGCCTCAGTATTTTGGTGGTGAATAAGCTCTCCACGCTTGGTATCTGCCAGTGAGCGCAGTGACACCTTGTTTTTGTGCACCTACTCATTTGGTCTCCATTAATGACTCCTGCGGTGCTTTGCGTGTGCTTGTTGAGTGAGGTGTGAGTGAGGTGCGTCATCACGCACGCGACGGTAACCAAGAGCGAGAACGGGATGACGAGTCACGACGTAGCGGTGGCCGTCACGCCCTCTCGGCAGAACGAGAGTGCATGGCGGTCACAGCTCGCAGTGAAAAATGGCGAGTGCGAGGCAGGAGGCGAACACATCACGCGCTGGCACGCCATTGCGTTGTCGCGTTCGCAGTTGTCGTCGCGTTCGTCATCATATCTTGGTGCTGCCAGCAGGCCGCGTCGTGGTGCAACCGAAGGCGGAGACGCAGAGCATGATCTTGCCAGTGGGAAGGCGAGGGAGAGGGAGAGGATGTTGACGACGTGCGATGTGTGGAGGTGGGTGTGTGGATGCACAAGCGGCACAAGGTGTGGTCACTGTGCGACGATAAAAGGGAACCGCTGCCACGTGACCCACTCAGCACGCTGAAATCCATTATCAGAAAGTTATTTTCAACTTGAGACGATGCCTGGATCGACTTTTCCGCCTTTCCCGAACAACGTCCGTACCCACCCACTGGTGGTCATCGACTTTGACCTTCTCAAAGCTGGCGACCCCTCCGAGATTGACCGTCTCTGGCAAGCAGCGACATCCATCGGGTTCTGGTAGTAAGCGCCGAGACAGGTGCTCAACGATGTCTTGATCGTCATTTTCTTAGCCTCAAGAACCATTGCGCAGATCAGGAAGTTGACGGCATGTTCGACCTTGGCGCCGAGGTCATGGCCCTCCCCCTTGAGGAGAAGATGAAGTTCGAGCAGACCGACGGAGGGCCGTGGTTTGGGTTTGTACATCGTCATTTACGAGGACCTTCCCGTTAAGGTGACCAACCCACCGACTCGTTTCAGATATAGGAAAGCTGGCACGAACGCGGTGGACGCTACCGGGTGAGTCCTATCGTGTCTGCATTCTCGCAGCGGTGTTGTTTGCCTGACGGAGGGATTGTTTGTGAGTTAGTAAGGCAGACTCTGCAGAACACTTCAGTGTCTCCAAGGACGACGCGCTCGCATTTCCGGAGGTCGTGCACGCGGTATACCCAGCTCCGTCATTGGCTGCGATGCCGACTGTCTTGCGCCCGTTCGTCCGCAAGTCACTGGAAGTTAATAACACAATCATTCGCATCTTCAATGACAAGCTAGGCTTGCCCGAGAGCACGCTCGAGCGACTGCACTCGGATGAGGAGCTCAGCTTCAGTGGAGTTAACGTGATCAGGATTCAACCGACACCAGAACAAGCGGTCGCAGACCAGCCGATGTTGGTCGCACACACTGACTTTGGTTCCTTAGTGAGTCGAATTTGTCCTTGATCATTATATGGATACAATGATGTTCATTGTCGGAATCCCGTCAGTCCGTTTTGCACAACAGGCTCGGCGGGTTGCAGGTCATGCCTCCTGGCCACACAGAGTGGTCGTATGTCAAGGTATGGTTTGTCAGAAGCGCAATTTCCAGGGAGATACTCACATATGATGATAAATGCATACAGCCTCTTCCCGGCCATGCGATCTGCAACATTGGCGACGCCCTCGCCATCTTCAGCGCAGGTATCCTTCAGTCTAACGTGCATCGCGTGGTGCGGGCACCCGGAGATCAAGGCGAGCACGAACGCTGGTCTCTCGTGTTCTTCAATCGTCCGGGCAACTCGAGGGTGCTTCGGGCGCTCATAGAAGACAGTTCTTTGATCGCGGACGCTGTGGAAAAGCACCCCGATCATAACTTTAACACGGGCCAGACTGCGGGTGAATGGTTCACGAGACGCACCAAGTACCTGAAAATCAAGAATAGGAAGGTTAGTACATCGAGAAAGTCCATCGGTGCCCGTCCTGACGCGGTTGGTGATCATCAGGGACCTGAGACGTGGATGGCTAGTAAGGGAACGGAGCACACACCCACAGCAACGTGATTGATGTGGACTGAAATATGAAATTATGACTTGCATGTAGCCTTGTCCATCTTGTATTTCCTGTAACTCTGAATGGATGCTGCCAACAAGGACGCGTTGATGCCGATGGGGGGGTTGAGGTATACCTGTCCGCCACCATCTCCCACTTTTGATAAAGTGGGCCAGAGCGGAGAGGCGAAGGTGGGCGATTCCTGGGTGAGGGTGAGTTGGGTATGAGTGAGCTGCGTCATCACGCACGCGACGGTAACTAAGAGCGAGAACGGGATTACGAAGTCACGACGTAGCGGTGACCGTCGTGCCGTCTCAGCGGAACGAGAGTGCATGGCAGTCACAGCTCGTAGTGAACGAGTACGAGTACGAGGCAGGAGGTGAACACATCACGGCACGACGTCGCGTTCGTCGTGTTATGGCGTGTTGTCGTCGCGTCGATCGTTATCGTCGTCACGTCTGGAGGGGGAAGGGCACGCTGGCACGCCGTTGCGTTCGTCGTGGTATCTTGGTGCTACCAGCACGCCGCGTCGTGGTGCAACCGAAGGCGGAGGATGATCGATGATCGATGAGGTCTTGCCAGAGAGGGAGAGGGTGTCAACGACGTACGATGTGTGGAGGTGGGTGTGTGGATGCACAATCGACACGAGGTGTGGAGGGTGGGCGGGAGCGGTGAAGCATGCAGTGTGCTGCAGGCGACGACGGGGGACAACGACGGAAGCGGGAGGACCGCTGCCACGTGACCCACTCAGCTGTGGATTGGGTTACGGTACTATGGATTAGATTTATCCATCATGCCACTTCTTTTTGGCAGGTTTTTATTATCACAATCGTCGCTGATGGGCTAACGCATCATCAACAGGCACTCCACCGGGTGAGCCCGGGCCTGCAGTATGTAACTGTTCAAGGCCAGCACCGAACCTCGCTTGCCTTCGTCCGAATCTCAAATAGTATCATCGTGACCTATCGATGCGAGCGCTTCACGTACGACACCAGATACCATTGAAACGCGAGAAGGAGATCTATGGGAAGCTGGACAGACACGCTACTAGTAGAGCAAATTGAGGTATATCTGTTCACCATCCACACCATTGACACTCACCTACTTTTTCTGCATGTGTTTCAGTTGACAGTCGAACATTTGATGCGGATTGAAACGAGGGCACAGGGCTCCATGCTGGTGTGAATATGCGGCTCTCCAGAGCCCATATATGTCAGCTGCACTGTCGAGTCTTCGCACGTTCAAATCTATCCTCGGGTTCCCACCCACTACCTCAGGTGAGCGCTAGCCGTGATAAAAAAAGACGTTGCTGCTGTCTCCAACGCTGAAATCCACTAACAGTTATCAGAAAGTTATTTTCAACTTTAGACGATGCCTGGATCTATTTTTCCGCCTTTCCCGAACAACGTCCGTACCCACCCGCTGTTGGTCATCGATTTTGACCTTCTCGAGGCCGGCAACCCCTCCGAGATTGACCGTCTCTGGCAGGCCGCGACATCCATCGGGTTCTGGTAGTAAGTAGCGAAACTACTCGAGACAATTGCATGAGGATAACCTTTTCTTAGCCTCAAGAACCATGGTGCAGATAAGGAAGTCGACGGCATGTTCGACCTCGGAGCCGAGTTCATGGCCCTCCCCCTTGAAGAGAAGATGAAGTCCGAGCCAGCCGATGAAGATCCATGGTTTGGGTTTGTATATTGTCATCCAAGCGGTCTTGATATTTACGTTAAGCGCTGACCGGTATTCAACAGATATAAGAAAGCTGGCATAAATCCGGTGGATTCTACCGGGTGAGTCCCATCATGTCTGTATTCTCGCAGTGGTGTTTTCCTGACGCAGTGGTGATTTGCGAGTTAGTAGGAAACTGGACTCCGCAGAGTTCTTCAATATCTCCAAGGACGACGTGCTCGCATTTCCGGAGGTCCTACAGGCGACGTACCCAGCTCCGTGGACGGTTGCAATGCCGACTGTTTTGCGGTCGTTCGTCAGAAAGTCGCTGGAAGTTAATAACACAATCATTCGCATCCTCAACGACAAGCTAGGTTTCCCTGAGGGAACGCTCCAGCGACTCCACTCGGATGAGGAGCTCAGCTTCAGCGGAGCTCGCGTAATCAAGATCCAACAGAGGCCCGAACAAGCAGTCGCAGACTCGGACCAGCCGACGTTGCGCGCACACACCGACTTTGGTTCCTTAGTGAGCCGAAATTCTTGATCATGATACGGATACGTGATATTTGTTGTCGGAATCTCGTCAGTCCTTTTTGCACAACAGGCTCGGCGGGTTGCAGGTTATGCCTCCTGGCCACACAGAGTGGTCCTATGTCAAGGTATGCTTTGCTTGAAGCACAGGTTTCAGGGTGATACTCACACACAATGATGGGTTTAGCCTCTTCCCGGCCACGCGATCTGCAACATCGGCGACGCCCTCACCATCTTCAGTGGAGGTATCCTTCATTCCAACATGCATCGCGTGGTGCGGGTACCCGGTGATCAAAGCGAGCGCGAACGTTGGTCTGTCGTGTTCTTCACTCGTCCGGGGAACTCGAAGGTGCTTCGCGCGTTCATAGAACACAGCCCTTTGATCGCGGACGCTGTGCAAGAGCGCCCTAATTACAACTTTAATCCGGGCCAGACTGCGGGCGAGTGGTTCACGAGGCGTTTCAAGTACATGGACATCAAGAATAGGACGGTCAGTACATCGAGAAAGTCCACCGGTGCCCGTCCTGACGCGGTTGGTGATCCTCAGGGACCTGAGACGTGGATGGCTAGCAAGGGTATGGAGCACACCCCCACAGCAACGTGATTGATGTGGACTGAAATATGAAATTATGACTTGCACGTAACTTTGTCCATCCTGTATTTTTTTTTGTAAATCTCAATGATTCTGAATGAATGCAGCCCCAGCATAAAAGAATAAACATGTCATGATACCGATGGACTACCCAACTACAATCAAACACTGACATCGGGCCAAATATGACAGTGTGTGTTTATGATATCCCCAACGTGCCCTTCACCATAGTCGAAGGGAAATTTATGTAACTACATAAGTATCCAGAAGTTGCATAGATTATATATCTGTACACCGAAAAAAATGCCATGCTACTGAAACATGTCCGTGTAATACTCGAATAAGCATCAACGCAAGGAACATACTTAGACATTGATGGTGATTGGGGTCTCAACACTACCAACGACAGAATAAAGCTCGCCGTTGGGACCGTTTATGGGGTAGGTGGTATCCAAGACCACTACATAACTGGCGTTGGCAAAGTAATTTGCAATAGGGACCTGAAATCAAAGTTTAAAAGACAACTCAGAAAATGTTTTGATTCACGCATGTGGAGGTACGTACGGTGACAGTGAACGAAGTAGAATCACTGCTAGGTGCGTTTGTACGAGCCAAGAGGATAGGAGGCTCGTGACCGTTGTTGCCAACGAGGACCTCGATGTAGTAATCGGTGAATTCGGGGTGGATACCGAAGAAGTTGATGGCACAAGTGAAGTCGGCATTTATAGTCATGAACTGGGGGGTTTGGTTATTTGTGTTTAATCAGGGTTCGTCAAGAGGGTGAGAGATTTTCGCTCACCTGGCCAGGCGAAACGGTGGTTGGGGATATACTCAAGACGCCAAATTGGGTGGCTTCGGAACAACTTTGGCGAGGCTGCGGGGATGCACCCACCAGGGCAACAGCTGACGCGATGATGGTAGCGAGAGTGAATTTCATGTTGAGGTTTGGAGTAAAAATGGGTTCGAATCAAGCCTTGAAGAGTAATTTATTAAAGATACGCTCAATCCTCCGGGCCTAAATACCTTTGAGAGCACTGCATATCACAAGCGACATTTGGTTGATAATGATGGACTGAATTCAAGTTGCCGACGGGGAAAGAAGGCCGCAGGTACCTTGAAAAGGTGACGGGTCCCTACCCTTAGCAAGTAAAGTCTCCGGATCTCTGAGAGTGGTTGGCAAAAGGGTGGGGCGGCGCAAGTGGCACCTGAAAGCCCCAATGGTTTGGGGCGCTAACTTAGTTTTACGATGAATAAGATAAACTTGCCTGAGCGTAGGGCCTCGAATATGAAGCATAAGAAATCAGTCAGTGTTAATCGATGTGCTCACATCCTCTGGCGGTCACGGCAAGCTTAGTCGCTACACTGCCCGTGGCCCTGTGCTGCCGTTGGAAACGTGTGTACGTCGTCCAGGAGCATTAAACGAGTCTAAAAATTCAATCACCGAGCTGGCCACAGCGAGTCAGTGAGATGGAGAGCGAATGACTGCGTGGGAATTGGATGACAATCAAGCGGTGACGTGACAGTACCAGTGCCCTGTAGTGAATCGCGACGGTTCGAAGGTCCAACTCATTGATGTCTATCAAATCATAAATGTCTTCTGTGCATGGCGGGGGTCCGGATCTACCACGGCTAGTTCTGTGGTATTGCCACATGGAAACGAAGAAGCGCAGGCGAGCAACCCGAAAGGAGGTCGTTGACCCGGCGGCTGGTCCGTTGGATCGTCCTTATGACTCCGATGGCTTCGTTGATCAAAAACTTCCTTCATCCCCACCCGCCTTTCCCACCCATACGGCACCAACCGCTTGGAGGGTTCCATTCCCTTTGAGTGTTTAATACAGTTGGAAGTCACCTGGTACACAGCCCTGGGAGGGTCCCCGATCAGAGCTCTCGCAGGCTCGAAACCTCACGCTCGTCGAAATGCGCGTACCGTCCCAAGAACGTATTTAACACGGTCCGTCAGCCCAGGCGGCCATAAATTGTTGCAGACAACGTTTTGTGCAGTGTGAGTGCATGTAACTATCCAGATGGCTGTGCTGTTACCCGTCGCGTCTTCAATACGGACTGCCTCCAGGCTGGCTGAACCGAGTCACTGCATGCTAGTAGCTGGTTAACTCACCTCGACCATCATCATGTCGGCCTTCATCCCACCTCTCCTCGGCGACTGGCAAAGGAATTATAGGATATACATCATAGGAAACAGTGGTACGTCACTTCTGCATGAACTTTTGGTGTTTTCCACGGCCGAGGACGAGGACTCCCACTAGGGACGGGCAAGGTAGGTCACGAATGCCAATGCCTGTTCGAACCCCTGCACAGCATCACATTCACTGCTTAGACCACCCTCGGCGCCTACCTTTCCGCTAAGCTAAACGTACCTCACGTTTCCCTCGATCAAGTAGCTTGGAAGCCCGGATGGAAAAGAATGCAATCAGCAGAACTCAGAGGGGATGTCAGAGACTGGATGGCGCAACATGACCGAGGCTGGATCATCGATGGAAATTATCGGGATCTAGGGACGCTGGTCCAGGACGAAGCGACGGACATCATATGTACGTGCAGTTCATCGATCTGATCTGTGTAGAGTTGGCACGCGCCTTGCGTCTCGTATTTTCCTTGCGGCTTACCGACACCCGCATCGTCGATAGGGCTCGATCCACCACTATGCTATTACCTCCCTCGCCTCCTGTGGCGCACACTGATGCGCATTTTTCGACTCAAGTCACCGTGCGCTCGAGGTTGCGAGGAGACTTGGGCGGAGATCTTCTCACGCAAGGGGGTCGTATGGTGCTGCATCACGAAGCACTCCGTGATAAGGGAAAGGTATAGGGTATGGCTTTCGCGGATGTACGTCGAGATCGGGGGGAAGATGAGGCGTCTGGATGAATCGCGTGGCGAGCTGGCTCGGTGGAAAGACAGTCTTGCAGAGCATTCATATCTAGGACGGAGGTAGCTGTTCGTGTGGTGCATGATTACAATAAACAGAGCGGCCGCGCACTGGCCATCGTTTGTCGACCACCGTCGCTGGGTCGATCTAACGCAGAAATACGAATAAATAGAAGGAGAGACATCCTCCTTTCCAGTGGTTGTTCCGCGCTTTATGATAAGTAGAATCTACCTACAACCACTGATCTACATACCTCCCTCCAAAAAGGGAGCTGAGGAAGAATATCCTGCTACACAGTCTCGATGTCAATGCGTTTTGAGCTGAGCTTCAAGTTAACCTCTTTTATCTCACAATTATTCCCACGCAACTTAGTAGCCTCGATCACTTTCGGTGGCGACGTCGCCACCTAAACAACTTGTATAAACTAACTACCTCACCCGCTATTAGCAGCAGTGCCTCAGGTGAGCCGTGTCACGTTTATGTCGTCTCCCGACGCTGAAATCCATTATTAGAAAGTTATTTTCAACGTGAAACGATGTCTGGAACGGCCTTCAAGTTCCCGGACAGCATCCGTACCACCCACTGTTTTTGACCTTCTCAAAGCCGACGACCCCTCCGAAATTGACCGTCTCTGGCAGGCCGTGACATCCATCGGGTTCTGGTAGCAAGTAACGAAACTACCCGAGACGATTGCATGAGGATCATTTTCTTAGCTCAAGAACCATGATGCAGATATAAAAAAAGTCGACGGCATGTTCGACCTTGGCGCCGAGGTCATGGCCCTCCTCCTCGAAGAGCAAATGAAGTTCGAGCAAACCGACGGAAGGCTGTGGTTTGGGTTTTGTACATCGTCATTCATCCTGAACGAGTTCGTTGTTCGGTAGGTCATAGTTCACCGACCGACCAACTCACTCGTTCCAGATGTAGAAAAGCTGGCACGAACGCGGTGGACGGTATCGAGTGAGTCTTATCGTGTCTGCATTCTCGTAGCGGTGTCATTTGCCTGACGCAAGGACTGTTTGCTAGTTAGTAAGCCGAATTCTGCAGAATACTACTAGTAGTACGTCAGTGTCTTCAAGGACGACGCGCTCGCATTTCCGGAGGTTATGCATGCGACGTAACCAGCTCCGTCGATGGGTGCGATGCTGGAAGTCAATAAGACAATCATTCGCATATTCAACGGCCACCGTAGTCGAAGGAAACGTTACTAACCACTTGTCCTTCTGGTGTTGCAAGGAGAGTCGCTGAATGAAGATCGGATAGTGAGTCTTCAGTCCACAGACCGCGAGCAGGAAGCGCGTGAGTTTTTTTGTTGCCACTTCAACTTTTCTACTATCCTCATTTTATGCCAGGCTCTCGAACGTGATGACCACCGGTACATGGCCTCTCCAATCAGCAACAGCGCCGGAGCCAGACGCGCCAAAACTGATCGTGGGCCCTCTCGAGCTCGTTCACAAGATACCTAGGCTTATCCATGATGGCATGGCGCACAGCGAAGAAAAGGCGTGTCAGTCATATCCTTCGCATTCCTACATTAGTTCGCCCAGAGACTCAGGAAGACGAGGCGGCCGAGATTTTCGTGGCAGTGTCTTGGCAGTGTCAGGATGGTTTTGGTCATGGAACTGGGTATAAAGCGACTGTACTACCAGATGCGACGGTGAGTCTGGTTCCTCAAAGACATCTTTACAGTTCCTGATCTAGCATGGATAAATCCCACTGTAGGTGTAGACTTTGTAGTTTTTTCGGTCTTTGCGGAACAATAGCAGACCTTCCTCATTCCTCTTGGCAGAGAGAGGCACTCCAATCAGTGAAGCATAGCAATTCAGAGACAAGCTCAGTCGAGAACGTTGGGGATCATGGAGCACGTGATGTGGTGGGTTCGCCAGAAAGCAGATCCCGCGAGGGAGGACCATTCTCTGCAGCCGGAGGCTACTTTGGGAGCTGAGATCAAAAGCTCGATCTTGGTCCTCGCCGACTCCTAGGTATCGGTATCCTCGTCAATATTCGCCCTTGCGTTTCCCACCGTCGGCAACTGTGTCATCGACTGATGACTCGTTGCCATCCAGCGATGCTATGGGATCATCGAACACCCGGCGATATAGCCAGCTGCAGAGTAAGCTATGTCTTGTGGCAGAGAATAATATCGTTTTCATTCTTCGACGATCCGAATTCCCGGCAAGGCAGTGACCACCGGGCACAGTACTTCCGTCATGGACCGGTGTATTATTCTACGGTTCGTGCCCATTGGTAAGTTTCTTCTCACGCATTGGGAAACCAAGCTAACGATCTCACCTGAGATGGGGCCTTGAATCATAAAGTGTCATTCTGCTGACTGTTCACGGCGAATCGTTGCAAGGCCGTGAGCTACTATAAGCGAAAAGGTACGCGTCCGTGAGCCCCATGAGCCTGAGCTGTCGTCATGCTGCGTATTGTCGACCTTTCCTCGCCGACATGCACTGCTACCAGACTCCAGAAGTATTTAAGCACGGAGTGAACGCAGCATATATCCCAGTGTACCTCACTCCCTGCAGGCTGCGACTCGATAGCCCTTTCTGAAAATCTCGACCTCAACATGCAATTTACTCTCGCCGCCATCATCGCTTCAGCTGTTGCCCTTGTTGGTGCTGCACCTCATCCTCGCCAATTTTGTCCTGAAGCAACCCGGTTTGGCATATTGATTGTCTCACCGACCAACGTCACTGCTGGTGATGTGAGTGAGACTTTCTGACTCTCGTGACGCCCTCCAGCTGAATTCGAACAAACGCCTGGCAGACCTTGACTATAAATGCTAACTTCAATTGTGCCATCAACACCTTCGGTATTCACCCTGAATACACCGACTACTACATCGAGGTCCCCACTAACAACAACGGTTTTGAGCCTCCTATCCTTTTGGCTCGTCGCGGTGGGCTCAACGGCACCTCTGACACGTTTAATGTTACGGTGCGTTCGTTCGTACTGCGTCGATCACGACATTCTAAACTGTTTTACCTCATTCTTCAGGTCCCTGATGCGAACTACGTTGCCAACGCCGGGTATGTCGTGATGTTGGAAACCACCTACCCCGTCAACGGAACCAATGGAATTCCATACTCAATCGTCGGTGGTATCGAGGCTCCGATTACCATCAATGTCTGAGCACGTTCCTTTTGTGCATATAACTTATTAGTGATATTCTTTGCATGGACACATTAATGTAGTAATTTTCGGTACACGGACAATATTCACAAATCTTACTGTAGTTTATTTCGGTTTTTTTTGTATAATTACGAAATGTGAACGGCGTCAACGGTTCGGCGTTCGAAACCTTGTTGATAACTTCAACTGTCCGTCGGCTTGAAAGTTACTATTGATCCAACTGGAACAACGACTACCCGCCTCAAGATCTTCCAACCGTCGGCAGTCAGAACGTACCCAGCCATGGTCTTGTCGTAGGGTAAATGGGGTCTCCCCGTTCAAAGAGGGTCTTTCGTAAGTCATCAAAACGTGCTTTCACAGACTCGGACATGCACCATTCCAGTCAGGTAGACTGTCGTCCTGCCGATTCAGCGCTCATTCACGCGAGCAACTTTTTTTCTCCTTCAACCGTCGGACGTGAATCTCGTTCGTCAATCAGTTTTGTTCTTCGTTCCATCGCCGGTTCGCTTGCGCATTACCCGTTTCGCACTGACTCCTACGACGTCCATAGGTCATGCATTTGGAGAATACCGTAGGCGTCGGCGACGTAAAGATGCATCATGACAGGCTGAGGCTATCCATGCAGGTCCATGAGTTTCCCTGTTTACAGTAAAGGCATGACAAAAGATAGCCTTGTTGCGAAGCACACTCATCCATGCACCCTTCACACACAAGACAGTCCGTCATAGCCGTTCGTACACGTCAACTCCTTTCCACTCCCCTTCATCTTGTCAGATATTGATTATGTTTGAGGATCAGGTTATCTTCGTAACTCATTCCATAGACTCGTATGAGTCCACTCTTGATCCTGCCGACGCTGGTAACAGCAAGGCGCATCCGTTTCCACCGGCGATGTCGGGTCTACTTCTGGAAAATCACCGCGCGGCTGTCATCTCCGAGCAGCATCGCTTCACCAGAGACACCCGCGTCCAAGTTCAACCTTACCAGGTGGTTGTATCAGTTTGATCAGGTTATCTAGAAGCTTAACTTGTCGATTCCGTGTAAGTTGCATGACACCAATTAGGTCTGATTCGAACTGAAGAAAACCTAGGTGCGGTCATTGGGGAATCGATTTGCGCCAAGTAACCTACTCATGATATTTGACTCACAGGCGCACCTGAATGTAATGCTATTATGCTTACACCCGAGTGAAACGGACTATTGAGGATGTATGCACCATTATCGGCGTCGTTTATTATGTACGCGGTGAAGGGAGTGAGGTAGGCAGACGTTCAAAATGCACTTACATCGCACAAGACTCATCAGCGTCACGGTCACACCGCATTTAGTTTCGACTCCTGCAAAGTACATACTACAGCATATATGCAACGTGCTAACATGAGGCAAAAAATCCACAGTACTTGCTGTACCCACGTGGTTCCTGTGCGGACCGTCTTCTCTTTGACTCTATCTCTTCCTCTTGTCGTTTTGTTGTCCCCTCCCACAGAATAGTATCCAATCATTGCCGATGACTTCTTCATCATTCAGGTGAGTCTCACATTGTCATGTTCTAGGCCACTCGCTAACACGACCGATCCTTTTTGCCTAGGTCCCTTGTCAATGGCCGTCCGCTGGTCGACCTCACAGATCGAATTGAACGGGATTCTGCTGTTCGGTTGACTGGTGGCGCATTCAGTGACGTTTACAAATGCAGGACCCGGTCTTCGTCCTCGGTGCTTTGTTCTGCTCTTACTGGTCAATGCTATCATGCTCATCTCTTCTAGGTCGCCGTGAAGGTTCTCAGGTATTTTGAGTCTGAAGATGCAGAAGAGAATCAGAGGCTACTGAATTGCACGAACAACCAGGTCGACTCGATTCCATGTACATTTCTTCGTTTGTTACTTAATACTTGCTAGCAGATCCGTCGCGAGCTCGGTCTCTTGAGAAGACTCGAGCATCCTAATCTCGTTCCACTGCTTGGTGTGGTGACTATCTTTGGACCAATACCCGGTGTGGTGTTTCCTTGGATGACACATGGCACCTTGCACTCTTTTCTCAAGAACAAGACCTTCACACTAGTCGAGAGACTGCAGCTGGTTAGTCATAATTCCCTCTTTTTTCGACTCCACGATGCTGACGATGCGTAGGTGCATGGCATCGGATCTGGCCTGGAATACCGTGCGTCTTCTGAAATCGCGCTGTGATCCCAGTTTTTCTGATTAGACTCATGTCGTAGTCCATACAAACGACGTGTTCCATGGAGACTTGCACAGCGTATGTCCATAACCACAACTTTGGTTTGATGTTTTCTCACATTTCACCAGGGAAATGTCCTGATCGACGAAGACCAAATACCGCGAATCAGTGATTTCGGATTGGCGTGCACGATCGAGAAATTGCAGCCTGGACTGACATACTTGCAACGATTGTCGAACTCGAGCAAACCAGGAGCGGTGAAATGGGCAGCACCTGAACGACTCTCTGGAAGCAAACCGCACCCATCTGGAGACATTTATTCGTTCGGGTGTACCATGTTTGAGGTAAACATATTCCCCGAAAGCCTAATTGCCATTAGCCTAATTTCTCTGCTAGGTGTTGTCCGGCGATGTGCCATGGAAGGCAAAGACGGACTACCAGGTGATTGTTCTGAAGCTGACGACGCATGAATTTCCCTCTCGTCCAGAGCATGGGACAATTCGAAACGAACATTGGAAGCTGATGGAGCGGTGCTGGTCAGCGCGCCCACAGCAACGACCCAGGGCAGGCGAAGTCGTAGTGGCGGTGCACACGTTTTTCTCGCAACAGGACGTTGACTGGCGTGATCGGGACATCCCCGAATTTCAAATCTTTTTTTTTTTAATTAGTTACCGGACCTCAAGGCAAGTCACATACAACGTGCTAGACCATTAGACATCATTGTATGTAATTGTAATTAATGCATCGCCATGGGGGAATAATTAATTACAATCCTTTGTCATCCAAGGGTCACGCATTGCAATGCGAGCGAAATGTGAGGGTCACATTGCCATGTCTGGCAATGCCCAGGCACTGTTATGCCATATAAATTAAATTATTATGCGCCACCGCCATTGCAATGCGGTTGTGATGTCGGTTGCACATAGTCATCCTTGCTATCATTTTAATCCATAAATTCCATACCAATGTCATTTCAAGTGGGTAGACAGTACTGTAGTAGCATTGTATTCATATTTTATTTTACATTTTATAGCTATGATTCAGTCCTCCAGGTTGCGTCCTCGTCCTCGTCGTTACTGTTGCAACGCCGCCGAGTCGTCGACGTCGTTGTCATCTCGCTCACATCGTCGACACGCCGTCCGTTGATGCGTCGTGTCGGCGTGGACGGGTCCTGGCACGTCGTCGTCATGTCGTGTCGTGTCCGATGCATCGTGTCATGCCAACTTGAACGTCATGTCGTCGTCGCCTGAGAGGGAGGAAGGGAGGGAGAGGGAGAGGGAGACGTCCTTGTCGCGATACCGTCGACCTCGTCGTGTTGTCATCATGTTGCTGCCTGCTGGGGAGAGGACGGGAGATGTAAGAGGGAGAGGGAGGCGACGTACCGTCCTCGTCGCGATGCCGTCGTGTTACTGCCTGCTGGAAAGAGAGGACGGGGGATGTGAGAGGGAGAGGGAGACAAAGAGGGAGACGACGCACCATCCTCATCGCAATGCCGTCGACCTCGTCGTGTTGTCATCACGTTGCTGCCTGCTGGGGAGAGGACGGGAGATGTAAGAGGGAGAGAGGGGGTTGAAGAGGGAGACGACGCACCGTCCTCGTCGCGATGCCGTCGTGTTACTGCCTGCTGGAAAAAGAGGACGGGGGATGTGAGAGGGAGAGGGAGACAAAGAGGGAGACGACGCACCATCCTCATCGCAATGCCGTCGACCTCGTCGTGTTGTCGTCATGTTGCTGCCTGCTGGGGAGAGAGGACGGGAGATGCAAAAGGGAGAGGGAGGCGACGTACCGTCCTCGTCGCGATGCCGTCGACAGTCTGTCTTGCTGCCTGCTGGGGAGAGGACGCACCCGCACTGTCCTCGTCGCGATGTCGTTGTTGTTGCTGCCTGCTGGGGATAGAGGACTGGGGGATGGAAGAGGGTGAGGGTGAGGGTGAGGGTGAGGGTGAGGGTGAGGGTGAGGGTGAGGGTGAAGAACGCACCTCCGAGTCGTCCTTGCCATCTCGTCGAGACGTTTAATTTGTCGTCGCTTCGAGTTAAGTCGCGTCGTCGATTGTCAGCATCGTCAGTACCTCACTGACAAATGTGGTACCCGTTATGGGTGGCAAAATCGCAACCCGTGAGCGTACAGTAACCGGTGGTTAATAGAGGGTCCGGGCGCAAATGCCCCGGGGTACACAGGTAGCGTGCGTTTGCCTAAATTTTAATTGTCAGTGGTTACTATAACAGTCTAAGAGCATATCAATGTCTATTACCTTAGATTTGAGGCAGACGTCAGTGGAACGCATCCAAATTGGCCATTGTGATGGCGGGTGTCGACGACAATGATGGTGTCAATGGTAGTGCAAGTAAGAAAGAAAGAAATAAGCGAGTCGCAATGACACGTCACAGTCATTATTATTGTTTTATCTAAATTATTATTTTAATTTAGTCATCACCTAATATGGAAATACCATTAAACTGTATGTCGCCGAGGTTTAATTGAATCTGACTCGGACTCGGATGAGCAAACTCTGAATCAAAGATACTAGCATCAAGTTGTTTTCAATTTATGTACAGAATGTGTGTTGGAATACGGATTGGATAACCAAATTAGGTTGGCTTCGCCCTGGAACGGGTAGCCCTCCCTGAACCGGCTGCAACCTTGTCAATGCCTTTCTTTGGCAGGGTACTACGAGTCTTTGCAGATGGTACACTCACCAAGGCTGGGACAACAACAGGTGGAACAATAGGAGCATCATCAGCAGTACCAGAGGATGACTCAGACTGAGACCTAATGGAGAGACCGGCAAGAGGAATGTGTAGCTGTGAAATAGCTGATGGCGACATGGTAGTCCTCTGAGGATCTGTACCAGCCTGTGTGAAGATACTATCTGGGTGTGGATTAGGTGAAAAGGGGGCAGAAACAGCAACATTTTGTCCAGCGGTATGCATGCTGGAAATGGACTGGGCAATGCCAATGGCAGGAGCACTCTGAGCATCTAGGGGTCTGGACTCGGAAGTGGTGATGGTGGATTGGGTCCAATGGTTGAAAGATGGCAGGCTTTCAACAGAAGGGATGTTGATCAGAACATCGACAGGTTCATGTCTGCCATGATCTGCTAATTGTGCCATGATATCATCTTCCCAGTGGACGGCCTGCACTTCAGTATCAGTTTCAGAGGGTGCCTGCTGGGATACGTTTTGTCCTGACGTGCCGAACACAGCCTCATTGAAGTGATTTACAACTTCCTGTGCCCATTCTTTGTTATTGGGTTTGCGGAGCATCTCGATATTGTTGCGAACCTCGTTCCCAACCTAGCTTTTCTTGCTAGTCTCGCTTTGCTTGCGTCTACCCTCTGACATCCCTCCTTCTAGTCTTCTCCCTTGTTTTCATCGACCGAGTACTTATTGACCGGTCACGTGACTTGCACGTGATCGTGGGACTTATCATTTCCCCTTATAGTTATATCCGATCGGGCCTTCATCTTCATCGC
>JBBPOS010000267.1:0-39046 GCA_038091575.1 Leccinum subgranulosum
CGTACTCTCTGCTGACTATCTTTGGACCCACGTTTGTCTCCGTTCTTGGAGCGAGTCCCCATGCGCCAGGTCCGAAGGCCTTGTTCAAGATACGACGGTATTTAATTTCTGGAAGGTAAATAAGTCCGTCTGCAGTGAAATAAGTCAGGAATAATCGACAGTGATGAAGAATGGGACGCACCAGGTTTGATCTCGATGTCCAATTGGTCAAGGGGTGAGAGGAGAATCTCTGCAATTTCCCTTGGGAATGCTTCCACGGAAAGACCGTGGTAGCTCTTCGACCAATCGCTGGCTCCATTATCACTCCCTGATACAAAATCCCCGGGAAACGCGGTTTGAGAAACGCGCAAAGACCCGGACTCTGGAGAGAGGCCGTTTTCTGGAGGTACGTTGTTTTTGAGTACTTCGCGTACGCCAGCTACATCCGCTACGGCTTCAGAGATGTCTTCTCGGCTGATTTCGTTTGTAGTTGTGCTGGCTGGAGCTTTTGTTACGCGAGAGGTGGATGCGGCAGAGCGAGCGGGGTAGGTACGCGTCGAGGTAGCGTAGGTTTGGTGACACAAAATGCCACCCTGGGGGCCCCCACGCGAAATACGACGCGCAGCGACACAAAACCTGGCACTTTTTGCGATGAAGGACATGTCGAAGTACTGTAGAGGGTCAAGTTGACCTGCACTGCCACCACAACTGAGCGGTTATGAACACCCCCACGTCTGCCACCCGGCCCCACTCAAGAATACAAAGACCGTCTTCGAGCCTCGCTCAACGACCGCCTTCGAGCGCATCGACGTTCAGACCGCACTCACGCATCTCAACGCGACCAAGTTCGCGCCTATCGCGTCCTCCAACCCGACAAACTACGCGCCTTCTGCCACTATGCCAGTCGCTCGTCACCCAGGTGACCGAATTATCGCCAGAAGCCGACGATGAAAACTTTCGCACCGCCGTGGAATTCGTGTCCAAGAACTTGGAGTATTCGATCAAGGCGGGAGTGAGCGCCGACATGACCACGATGGACAAGCACTTTAGAGGGTAGCGTGCCGGTCGATCGTCTCTGTGTTCGTTTTGCAGTTTACGCATCGGTGGTGCAGTCACGTTCTCAAGGCGAGCATCAATTCTCACGACGGCCTAGCGGATGCGCTGCAGGACTCGTATCGTAAAGTGAAGCAACAGGCGAAGGAGCTTACGGATCTCGACGAGCGGATCAAAGTGATTGACTTACTACCAGATAGACGTTGCATGCTGATCCGTCCCCCCACACAGCTATCGCGCCTTCCGGACCATCTGCAATTGCTTGTATGTGTCCGTCCCTCGGATGGTTCTCTCATGATATAACTTCGAGCAAAGATCCTGCTGTCATCTCCTCCTAGCAGCGCGACTCATGCCTATGCAGAAATCTGCAAGGACGCGCAACCAACCGAACCTCCACCACAGCTGACATGGAAGGGTATCCTTGCTGAAGAGCCTTTCGAAGGACAACACTGGGAGGGCGTATATGGGCTACCAGTTGGCAGCACTGTTGAGGGATGGGAAACTCGGAGTGATGGAAGCACACCGTCTCTTTCACCTTGGGACGATGACGACTCTCCGGACAGTGATGACTCACCACCTTTTGAAGACCTACCACCATCTGCGACCGAGGTGCCTGGGGAATTCACCTCCCATCGTCGCGTTCATCACCAGCAAAATCATGTCGAATTGATCGAACGGCTCAAGGCAAAACAATACTGGAGAGACAATTGGAAGATTGATGTGGATGTTTCGCGGCCGTTTGACATAGGCGATCCATCAACCCTTGGTTTGCGCTCTGAGCCTCGGATTCCACACACACTCATGTTTGCTAGGTACCGCAATGCTCCGTGTCCTTGGGGAGAGGACAACACTGGCCCTTGTTGGTCCAGAGCGAGAGGTGCGTGCGAAAGTACTCCCAAGGTCTTGCACTGAGCATTGAGCATTTAGAAATATATTCACGAACGCGACGCAGTGCGCGAGGTACTGATGTGTCTCCAAGGTCGGAAAAATCTCATGATCTACACTACTTCAGATACCTTTTCTTCGGTGGTATATCTCATTCCGTTCATGAACTGTGCAGTGAGCTGACGACACCCTAGCCATCGCCAACGGCACCACGGCTACTGCACTTTACGTTAACAGCCCAGTCGTCCATCTTGGGCGCTTTCTCTCAGGTGGCAACTACTATATGCCATCTACGAAAGTTTGTTTCTGCCATTTTCGAAAGTGCCTCCGCTGCACATGAAACTACCCCAAGGGAGACAACGCGGTTGCTCACACAAAACATCCGCTCGAGGACTATAGAAGCTTTTGCGGATGCTATCGACGCACATATTCAAGCATTTGATCGATGGTGCGCGGAGAAAGAGGAGGCTATTTGTCGGGCTCTAGCAGGGTGCGGTGAACCCCTGGTCGTCAGTCTTCTCAGTCTGGAGAAAGATGTTCGAGACGCGTTTTCGGGAACCTTTGAGGTTGTTCTGGGCATCTTACATCGACTTATGGGCTACATATGCCAATCTCGCTTGAGGCTTGACCAAGCTGTTTGGAACATGCCTAACATGCTAACCCAACTTCCATCTGCGGTCATCTGTTCGCTTCTTCTCGACCTCCTGCTACAAGCAGTAGAAGATCAGTGGTACATGGGCAATACTCTCGCCTCCGACTCTCTTGTGACTGTCTTTGCAAAGACCTCGGAACCAATCTGGTGCATGACTGGGAAATGGCTTAAAGACGGAATGCCCGTCCGTAATGTCTGGGATTCTGCGGATGACATTCAAGCCCTCGATGAAGAATTTTTCATCGAAGACAACGAACTTCCGCTGATGGATCCTGATCTCTGGGCAGACGGTTACGTCCTTCGAAGTCCAGTCGTTTTGGAAGATGGAGGGAGGAAGCAGTTTGCTGTTCCGGCGTTCTTTGGGACGGTGGTCGACCACGTCTTAGGAGCCGGCAAGGCTGTTGGACTACTTCGAGCGATGGGTGTCCATTTCTTCGCTGAAAACGCAACTAGCGAGCAACATCCTCTTCTTGATTGGAGGACGTTTACACAGTTGTTCCAATCCAGCGCAACAAGTTTGAGAGATTCTGACTCGTTGTCGGATTTGGTATCAGATGAACTTTCATCTTATTGTCTCGCCGTTGGCCTCCGACTATCACGGGTCCTCACGGAGGAATGTGAACTATTACGCCACCTTGCGGCCGTGGAAGGGCTGTACCTGATGACGAAAGGAGATGTGATCAGCAACTTTACGGATGTCCTGTTCGCCAAGGTACGATCACGAGCAGTACCCTTTTCCCCCTTTTCCTCGTGATATTGATTTGGCGGAGTCCCTCGTAGATGGATGGCCAACAAGCATGGAACGACTTTCATTTCCTGAACAGCGCCTTCAGGGATGTTGTCGAATCAAACAAGTCGCACTGGATAGACGCCTCCCTTATCCGGCTATCATATAGAGGTTCCAAGGCGACTAGGATCTCTGATACCGTGAAGGCTATCGACGGACTGCTCGTCGAATACGCCTTGCCTTTTCCGTTGACGTACATATTCACCCCGAGCATCCTCCAGAGTTATTGCACTCTCTTCACATTTTTACTTCAAGTGAGGAGGGCGAAATGCGTTTTAGAGAGGATATTGCTCCGCGGAGCGATGGCGAACGTTGGGTTAAGGTCAGAGCTCAAGGTGCTTTATGCAGTGCGAGGGAAGCTCTCGTGGTTCATCAAGTGCGTAAGCCGTGATGCAGCGCGGACAATTCGGTCGATATATACTGACAATAATCTACAGTACATTGTTCAATTTTCTCACCATGAACGTACGCTTCTCTCTCCCAGTTTAATGTTCTATATTGTTTATGGTCTGACTCTGATACAGGTGATTCACGTTCAAGTGCTCAAATTCAAGTCTGCATTCAAAGAAGCAAAGACGCTCGATGAGATGATCAAACTTCACAACGAACAGTGCGTTTTACTTTCCATCATGCTACTTGCGTACCGCCGATTGACGACTACGTTCACCTTAGCCTTGAAACCCTATTATGCAAATGCTTCCTTGACTCTACCGTCCGTCTATTTCTTCACTGCGTTTTATTTTATTCTATTTACACTGGTCATTCTCCTCCATTACCGTCTCCCAGACGTCCTCGCTCTCAAAAGCGATACTGAGCATCCTGGACATGTGTCTTCGCTTTCAGACGTTTTTCACCACGTTCGCGGGGACACGACACACGATATTTCGCGTCTGTCGATCAGCATACGGCGGCACCGAAGTCGTCGGCAGCGACGACAGCGTAAGGACGTCATTGGGTTTTCTATGCCTCTTCAGGCTGATACAGACGACGATTCGGAATCTGATGCGGACTCGGAGTTGGAGTTGGGAATTGATGACGCAGACCCTGCCGAGGGCGAACGAACCTCGCAAAGGGGGCTATCCGAACCGTCGCTGGCTTCGTACTACGCCGAAGGACAAGAGGGATGCGAGGGAGATGCATTGTCAATATCGACGCGGTTGGAAAAGTTGTCGGGCGAGCTGGATGGGCTGGTACGGTACGTGCGGCGTGGGGCGGAAAGTTTGACACGGGGGACGACGGAGGCTGCGTCTGCGTTTGGGGTGCTTGCGTTTGTGCTCGAGGATTGGGATTCGTGATGTTATGGGTTGGTGAGTGTCGACATGTCGAAAATTGATGGCAGATGCGGCTGGGATTGGAAGCGATGACGATGGCGGGATTCTGATTTTGTGCAAGTGGTTCCTATGTAACATCGTGCAGATGGCGGCACGAGCTCCGTACAATGACACGGTACGAACACAATATCATATGATTCGTACGAAGTCACCGGTCACTCTAGTCACGACTCATATCAAATCGACGTTTTGACCTTCCCCTACACCAGCACCCAACCGCAGACGCACATTAATCAGAAGGACGATGCCGCGCTCATTGGCACGAGACAAGTTCGTCCGACACCTCATCGAAGAGGTCGACGAGCTTCGTTCGCGTTACAACACCTGCACAGATTACAGCAAGGCGCTTGCACCCCAATACAATATTCCTGAATTGCGCAATGCCAACGTGCCGTTGATGGGAGGAGCCGCGTCCGTCAACCACAATTCGGTGGAGGGTCTGCGTTTGGCGATGAACACGTTAGCCACCGACCTTGAAGGTTTGACAACTCAGATGGAGGGGGTGTGTGGCGCCGTCAACAAGCTGGCGGACAGCATCTCCGACCTCGTGGTTGCACTCGGCGCAGTACAAGCGCCGGTTGGCATGACGAACACACCGCCTGTCGATGCTGATGCTGCCGCTGTCCCTGCTAGCAACTCGGCCGAAGGGTCCGGGATGAGGCCTTTTAGCATTAGGGTTCCTCCTTGTGCGACAGCCATCAGCAGCGTTCGCAACGAAAGACGGGCTTCCTGTTCCATCCCCCCCTTTTCAGTGGGGAGGTTTAATGAAGGACCTGCCGCTCAAACCCCCCGGTCTCCGGCGAATCAGTCACTCTCAGGGGTACAACAGCCCTCGCTTTCGAGCTCCCAGTGGCAGCACGGTAGTCATGCCGACTTACCAGAGACAAGCAGCTCGAGTGCGGGTTCCAGGACCATCGGTGCAACCCCGAGTCCACTACCGCACTGTGCTACTGACACCGGCGCCTCCGACAAGCCGCTCCCAACTCCTGGGCTGTTCATACCGGATGTACCGGTCCGTAACCCTGACGGCGGTCGCCGTGCGAAGAGCGAGTCATGGCGAGACATCGTTAAGCACTGGAACGAAGGTGATCCGGCGCTCGGTCTCCGCACCCCGCTCAAAGACTGGCACCACGATTGGACTCGCGGTAACAATCGGCTATTTGCGTCCAAGTACCAACAGCGATCTGTGATTGCGCTCGAGTTCATCAACAGGTTAGTTCATTCGTCATCTCATGCAACCGACAAAATATTATATTGCCCCTATCATTTATATGCATGACTGATCACCTCTTTTTCTTCCCCAGGTATCACTCGGATGAGGCGAGTTTCCTCGCTGCCTACCCAGAAGCCGCGCAGGGGCACTGCGCACTCCTTCGTGCGATCAATGCCGCTCGCGCAGCACGTGGAGAGCGCGAGTCACGGGCCTCACACAGCGATCAGGCCTGAGCTTCCAAGTCTCCAGATGTGGAGGGCTGGTGTTAGACCCCAGTAAGCCACCGCGCTGGCTCACCATCTCCTCGCTGACTGACTAACTGGTTGACTGATCAATCTCAGGCCAAGCCAAGCCAAAAAAAAGTCTTTTCTAACCACCACACCCGAATTTACTTATGTGTATTTGTTCACTCTGACAACGTTTGTTCAACTGTCCAACTCTTTGTAGCCGTGCAATTTTGATGTGCCATGTTATGGAAGGCGGTCATAATTCTCATTGATCGAGTCTTGTACATACGTACGTTTCGTCTCACGTTCGTCTCTTTTTTCCTTGTCCAACGTGTGTTCGTGTATGTACTAGTAGTATCATAGGGTGTGTTGATCAGCGATCACCAATTAATTTCAGGTTATTGACATTCCCCGACTCCCATGAGGGGGAGGGTTTTAGGCCTCTCAGATGTCCATGAACCTGCAAGAAACATTGCAGGCACGAAAACACAAATTAGAGTCACTCGCATTACCTTGCTAGACAAAGGTTCTTCGAGGTCTCACAGGCAGCAAACGATATCGTGGAAAGGACTTGCCTTACAAGTCAAGCCCCATAGACTCCGAGTATTCGGTCCGTATATACCGCATCCTTTCTCGCGTCCTCCCGCGATAGCACGCAGTAAGTACATGCGCAGGGTGGCATCTCGACGAACGCCCAAAATCTATAAGTAGTTCGTTACTCGACTTACGGTCACCCCTCACCGACACGTGGTCGTCCAACGGGACCTCGCTCAGCAGCAGCCACCAATGCCAATATGATACACCCAAGTTTGGTATTCTTCCTCCACCCCATCCCCTTCTTCGCTCCTCCCCAAGCACGGATCCACATCTCCCACCCCTCTGCCAGATTGACAATCAATGGCGGTCGAGACCCCGTCGAGCCTGCTCAGGTCCCTTAAGTTGATCGCCCTGCCGTCCTCGTTGACGTAGGGAAGCGCATAATTGGTCCGGCCGCGCGTTGCTTGCGGACGCGTCGTCGATGGCGTAACGGGCGGGAGGCCATCTTTGAAGGAGGATAGTTGAATTCCGGTGTAAGTTGAACGCAATTTCGGCAAGTCAGTGAAAACGGCAATTTCCGTCGGGTAAGGCAGAGTGCACTTTCTCACAAATAGAAACTTTGTCATTTGACTCTTACGCTGTTCGTGTCTCACCTTCAAGAACGCTCAAAAAATATTGTTCGAACCTGGTAACTCTTCGAGTACTAACCCTCGTTATCCGAATGTTTATGATGCCTCTATAGCGTTCGAGTTACACTTCTTCCCTATGACTACTAATTAGAGCCTGCACGGATGAAGAGAATTACGCACCACCGAGTCCGTTTGCCGCATAACTCTTGCCTTGGCAACCAGAGCCATATTCTCCCATCCCCCGGCGTTTCTCGCCACCTTCCAGCCGAGCTACTTGCATCCATATTCATCAGTATCGCCTACGACTCCTACCTGGAGTCCTACATCCACAATAATTATGGTTATTCAACTCTAACTGTGCCTAGTTGGGTCAATGTTTCATACGTCTGCCGCTACTGGCGGGACGTGGCTCTCAATTGCCCAACTCTTTGGAGCTATATCCCCACAATGCCGCAACGCTGGACACAAGAGCTATTAGCTAGATCGCAGATGATACCATTGAAGGTTTCCACTAGACTTTGTGACATCCTTTTTTATCCTTCCCAAGAACATATGGCTGGGATCGTGGAGCAGGTACTGAACCATTCACAACGAATACAAAAACTTCGCCTCGATGTTGGTATGGTCAGTCATGCAACCGGCTATCCGATCCTGTCCAGATTTCTTTTCACGCGCCTCCCTTGCCTGCAACATTTAGAAATATCAGACTTCTTACCACAGCCCGAGGAAAAATCCTGGTCGCTTTTCGAGGAAAACACTCCAGCGCTCCGTACCCTAAGGTCAACATGTTGTTCGATACGATGGCATGCACTCGGGCCAAGTATCTTGACGACCCTCCATCTGTCCAATGCTAGAATCGTCCTTCACCACAACACGATGGCGGACTTCCTTGCCGTGCTTCGTCGTATGCCACACCTCGTACAACTATCTGTCGAAGGCTCCCTTCCTAGTGCTCGTGATTTTCTGTCCAGAGAATTCGATGCTACCCCAATGATCAGCCTCTCCCACCTTTCTAATATGTCAATTAGGGGGGTCCCACTCTCGGCAGCTATCGCATTGTTGTCCTGCGTAGACATCCCATTGAGGACAAAAGTCCGCCTGGAAGTTCTGTCGGAATACACATCCGAAGATATACATATCTCCACCCTTGATGACTACGTCCGACTGGCATCTCTTCTCGGACAAAGAATTAGCCAATCCGATTCTCCGAACTTCCGCTCGCTGATCATGGGCAATCCGTGGGAGTTCGCACTCGCCTTTAGCACGTCAGAACGGCGTGTTGATTGTTATTTCCGTGACTCCTTTTCTTCCATCGTGTCGGACGATATTCTCCTCAAAGTCAATTTCGTTGGTGACTTACCCATGCGCTGCAGCGAGCCTGACTACCTCGTCTTGAGCCGCATATATAACTCAATCCCCTTGACAAAGATTCAAAGTGTTCATTTCCTCCCAGTCGGACCATCTGTCTCGTTCGAGTTCTGGAGGGACATGTTGGCATCGCTCTCAAACGTACAGCATCTCTCATTCAGTCTACATGAAATGCCCAACATAACTCCCATGTTCTCCCTCCCCTATCACCACCTCGCGAGAAACCGACAGGATGGTCATTCCGATGGAGGTCAAGGCGAGATATTTGTACCGGCATTGGAAGAACTGGAGTTGTACCAGACCACCCTTGAAAGAGTGCACGGAAGAAGGAACCCAAATCCATCCGTTGCTGATCTGCAAACTCTCTACGACGCCATTTCCACGCGTAAAGAGACACAATGCCGACTCACTATCAAAGAATGTCGTTTAATAACTGACGAAGGAGTTATCGAGGATTTGGAGTCGGTCGGGTGGTGGGAAGGTGATCAGTTCAGAATCACCTCTAATGTTGGATATGCACGTGGTTGTTGGAAAGTGGTACGACAGGCATGCTCACTTTTGTGGTCTGGTGTGCTTCTTTTGCGGTCGATTTTTTTAGTTTGCTTATGTGGGCTCTGGAGGAAGATCCTTTCTTAATCATGTAAATACAGTACTAGCCTAGTAGGCAGGAATACAAGTCGTTTCGTTTATTCTATTTGGTCGATTGGCGGATCTCGAGACGATACATTTTCATAACATAGATTCAGTGCTCTGGTCTATTCGCCCGAGAGCTGAAAGATGCGACGATTACGGGGAATCCGGATCCAATCGTTTCATCGAACAACTTGTTTGATCGATGTCGTCAAGAATTCCATTACTATGTCAATCCTATGGGCTCTAGTGTCTCTCGTTGCGCATAGTACAGTCTGCCTTGCTTGCATGTTCTCTTTTCCATAATTCAAAGTTGCGCTGCGGTATCGATCTCGCACTCATATTGCGGCTGTGTCTACTCCCATGTCTAATTTAAAGTCCGATAAGTAAGTGCCTCGGTTTCTTGTCGCGACTTGATATGATTTCAAAGGTTTATCCTTTGAGACTCGCGAAACACGCGTTAATCTCAAGTCGTCTTGCGAAACGGAATCCCAAGAACAGTTTGCGCTTATTCTCGAGACATATCTCAGATGAAGAGGTATCTTTCGGAAATTATAGTGTGATCCTTCCCGAGGAACCCTTTGTGTGGGGCGTATCACACATTACTCCTCGCACCGTCCCAAGTAGCATTGCTAGGCCACCATATGCACGGACTCTCGCGGAAGACAAGCCAATCTGTGGTTCTTCCAGCACAGGACGTTTCCAGGAGGAGACTTGCAAAGATAACAGTCGGATTCAGCTCGGAACCGAGGAAGAGACCAAAGTGAGGGCTTCTGCCAAGCTGGCTCGTGAGGTTCGCGAGTTTTGTGGGACGCTTGTTCGGGTGGGTATCGGTTCTCTTGCTTATAGTCTGCTACTTGAAGGATGGCACGTTGACCTTGCCCCTCCTCCCCTGTATGCGCATATATAGCCAGGGGAAACCACGAATGCAATAGACGCGGCGGTTCACGACTTCATCGTCTCCCGCAATGCTTACCCGTCTCCTCTTCTTTATTCGGGGTTTCCTCGGTCGTGCTGCACGAGCATCAACAACGTGGTCGCACACGGAATACCAGACGAGTATGTAGCAACTTTTGTTCGTGCGTTGGCCATGGAGAGCTGACAAAGACCTCAGTCGGCCGCTCGAAGACGGCGATATCATCAACATCGATGTAACTGTTTACCTGAACGGTTATCATGGAGACACCTCGCAGACGTTGTTCGTCGGCGATGTTGTGCGTATTGCCTTGTTTTTTCGCGGTTGCAGACAAGTTGAATGCCTTACTGCAGGACCAGCAGGGACGTGACCTGGTTTCGATGACCCGCGCAGCCCTGCAGGCAGGGATCAGCGCCTGCGGGCCCGGCCGCCCGTTCTCCTCGATCGGCCGGGCCATCCACGAACTGATACGCGATGCCCCGTATTCGGTGTGCAATTCTTTCTCGGGACACGGTATCGGCAAAGTCTTTCATCAGCCTCCTTGGATATATCATACATGTACGCTCCTCCTTTATTTTGTTTAGGTCCCACATCCCGCCTCTGATACCTCTCGGTAGTGAACGAAGAACCGGGGGTCATGCGCCCCGGACATTGCTTTACGATCGAGGTATGGAAATATTTCCGATTGACCCCTGTTTCTATCTTGTTTTAACGAAATCGCCCAACCCCTCCTGTCCTGTAGCCCTGTATTGTCCAAGGAACGAATCCCCGAGTATGGATATTCCCAGATGGATGGACTGCATCGACCGAGGCAAGTAATCATTGTAGCTTTTGATAACCCGCGGACATCGCGGATATGCCGACGCTGACGCGTGACATTGCAGAATTGTGCTCGCAGTGCACAAGCCGAGCACATGGTCCTAATTACCGAGACCGGTGCGGATGTTCTTACGTTGTGATGCTGTAGTAAAATTGTCCGCTGCGAAACCGGGGGCGGAGTCGATACAGCACGGCCCACCCAGCTTGGTCTGAAGAATGGAATCGTTCGATTGTAAGCGATGGAACAGACGAGAAACGTATGTGGAGACGAGTCCATTCCCCGCTATGAGAACTGCCCCATCTAAACGAAACAGCACATTTTTATCCAAAGGCAAATTCTATCGATACAGGTTGTGACAAGAATAGTAGTGAGAATGATGACTAATTATGCTAGAGTACACGATGTCTCCAAAACCAAAGGAAGAGGCAATCAAGAAAAGGGGAGAAAAGGAACCAAGAAAGGGAGGCAAGGAAAGTATTAAAAAAGTCGATGGGGAGAAGCCAGAACTCTAAAGTTTAAAGAATTGAATTGATCGAATTTACCAGTACCCAAGTATGGTGCCTGCGAAGCCGATCTCGACCCATCTCTCCACGCCGGGTACTCGCTGGTTTTGTTGCAGATTGAGGCCTTGGAAGCCGATTCTGTGGTATACTCTACGTGCAGGCGCCAAATCATCCGAGTTCCCTACGTAGAGAACGACCCGCTTCTTTTTCTGTAAAAGTCTACAAAAGAAGAGTATGTGTGTTAGAACGCGGCGGCAGCTGGTGGGATGGACGAGACCATTATCACTCACTCATGACAAACACGGTACATGAGCCGCGCCGCGCACCCACGACCCCTCCAGGCCTCTGCCGTGAACACCTTCGTGATCGCCGATACATTGTCCGACTCTCGCGTCGTCGCGACCAGGCATGCGATCTCCGGGGCCTTGCCCTCTTTTTGTACCAAGTGGACCCACACCTGCTCGTTGCTGATCAACGCTCTTGCTTCCGACTCGGCGCGGGCGGGGTCGAGGAGGAAAGGCGGCTATTCGCCACACGCGAAAGCCCGAAGAAGAAGAAGAAAAGGTTGTGTGAGAAACTGTGTACGGAACATCACTGAAGGAACAGCAGCTCGCTCACCGAAGTCTTGGAAAACAGTAGGCACAAGGTTGCGATCTCATGTAGATGAGACATGTCGGCTCGACGGAGGGCGATGTCGACGCCTTCAGACTCCCCGAAAGACGTCACGGCTTCGGAAGATCTCCTAAGCGTCTCGCGCGTACAGAACGAGAATGTGGCGTCATAGTATGGATCATCGAGAATCCGAATGCCATGCTGGGTGCCAGTGCGCGCCTCGAAGATATGGGCAAACCGCCTTGCCACCTTTGCGATGGCGAAGACGGAAAAGACCCTCTGAGGGGGGACGTGCTCCAGCAGGCAAAGGACAAGCGGCAACATGGACTCGGCGAGATTCCCATCGCCGGCTGTGTCCTCCGCGAGCTGGGCAGATGGCTTGCAAGCAACTATGAAGATGGGATAGGTTCCCAGCAGCCCCGTAGTACAAGACAACACAAACTCGACGCTGTTTTCATTGTCGTACAGGGCGATCCACAGTTGCTCGCTAACGCCATCGTGAGGGAAGTGCAACGCCTTCCTCGCGAATGGGAGAATGATGTTCGCAGCACCCTCGATCCGGGACAGCGCGTGCCAGACCTCCCCTGGAAGGTCGGCGGCATGGCGATAGGCGAGTGCTTTATGAGCGGGAACGGTGGCCATGGATAAGAAACGAGACGGGAAAATGGATGGGGAGAGCAGAGCAGACACGCTTATATAGTGTATTGTGGCGAAACCTGAAACCCGTGCATCCTCGGAGAGGGACCTGGACCTGCGCAGGATAGCATTTTTTCCTCACGGTTCGAATGGATTAGTCGAACATTCTTCTGGATGTCCGGGTCATCCCCCCACCACACGGGATCATAGTGTGTCGGCAACAACTATGGACCGGGGATTGCAGCTGGTAGGGGAGCCACGGAACGGGTGAAAGAGCAACGCTTGTAGCCACAGACGAGAACAGATGGATGTTCTGTGGCGCTACAGCAAATACGGTCTGCGTGAATTCAGCGGGTATGGTGGGTCAAAAACCACAGCATTCCAATATCAATCCTGGCTTTGAAGGGACAATCCTTGAGCGTGCAAATGCCCTCGGAAAATAAACAACTTGGTGACAAGCCACAAAGTCGCAAGAAACGAGTGACGACAGACTTGATTAAGCTTGATTGTTGCCAATAGAACTGACCCTTGTGATCACAATGTTGAACGCGGCGGCATCGTGACTAAAAGTTGGTCAAGAGATCAATGTTGAGAAACTGTGCTGACCACAGACGTCGTGGCATTGTTTCAGGTTGGGGGAACCGAGTTTTGATCACTTACTCTGCCCCTGGTAGCCGTTGGTGTCATTATCCGAGCGAAGGCTCGCTCTAACTTCAAGCCTGCCAAACAAATTAGATAATCGTCGTAGGCAGCGTCCAACCAGTCGTTGATACAAGTGCGTTTAGCCTGAGCTGATGCTCTAACGCAGACAAAGTTGATACGGTGAAAAAGTTCAACTCCGTTGTCGGAACAGACAGAAAACCCTGCTGCGCGGCCGAGTCACATCAAGGTTGATCGATATCCGTTGCCAAATTGCAATATCTGTTCAGTCTCTGCCAGCACAATGTTGCTCGATTTTGTCCTGCCATACGTATTCACATTCGATTTCGATCACATCCAGATCTCGTGAAGTAAGTCGCTTACCACGTGTCCTATACGACACCCGGCGGTACTAGTACTGATAGTCGTTCTTCATCATATTTATTTCCCAACCATCTCAATCTGATATGACGCAGCCCGAGTGTTCTGCATGGTGGACAGGTTTACACTCGAGTCGAACGACACAACCCATACCTGTACTCCTCCGTGCTGTCCAAGTGTTTTCCATGTCCATCGTGAGCAAACAACTCACCACTCATTTGTGTAAACGGAAAGCCTGCCTTCATATCAGAAGACGCGAATAGCCGGGATTTAACTCGAAAAGCCCATATCAATCAGGTATAGCTTTGTATCACAGGATGGCCCATGCGTCCATGGAACTCATTGCCATCCATTGTCTCCATTAGTCTCGCCACGTTGCGATCATGCCAAGAGATCTTGCGTGTCTGCGCGGGTGTAACAGCGTCGGGGCAAAATGACCGACTTGCCGACTTTGCTGAGCGTACCACGGGGCGAACGCGGGAGTTGCAGTGTCCGCACGTCAAAACGAATAGCCCACTCATGACATGCGACTCGGGGCCTGTGTTTCGGATTGTTGCTGCAAACGGATGCTCCGCATCCCGACTATAGGCTCCGCTCTGTGCATCCGAGTCATACGCTTCTTCCGTCGATAAAACAACTTCTAGGGATTGCACCTTCGGATACCTCTAGGTCCGTCCGGTCGCACGAACATTGAACAGACAGAGCCTTAACCCGTTTATTTCTTTGCTAGCCCCCCTCGACCTCCTGTGCGGTAGTCCTATAGTATTCTCGGCTGCGCACACCCAATTGTGCTCCGGACTTCGATGGAATTGAACTGGCGCAGCAAAGGCCAACATATAGCATTCCACGCGGAACTTGGGGGGAGAACAGCAACCACTGGATCGTGTTACTAGCACGCGAGGATGCCATCCGCTCTCGCCTGCCTATTGGTAGCTTCTATCTTCCATACCAAATCTTCCTCAGATCAGAAAGTGAGGTTACGGGGCGCTGATAAGTATTCCGTCTGGACTGAGCGCCCACATGCACCCATCTACAAGTAATGCATAGCATCAAACGACCGCATAAAAGTGGTCAGTCGAATCCGTCACGATACCCAGATCTGATACTTACAGTATTATAGAGTTCAGGGGTCCCAGAAAATATGGGTGACCACCTTGTTGGCCAGGCCGCCGCCAAGAAAATGGACAAGGCCACAAGAAGCAACTTGGAAACGGTCGGCGGACATACAATCGCTCAATATGAATATGTATAGTAAGTACGAGAAACAACAAACAAGACCTACTACTTTAACGCCACACGTAACAGCGCTCAGCTCGGAGCTTGTATGTAGCTAAAAAGTTACCTTGCCCTGAGAAGTCGATATGATGGATGATTGCGATTTGGGACCTATGTCTGAAAGTATCCATGTTGACACTCGTGCCATCATTTCATTTACGTATAGAAGCAAAGGAATGATGTCATGGCACCACCTGACCTCGAGCTTGATAAGTAACGAGCACATGAAACCTTGCTAATTAAGCTTGTCCGAATAGTGGCGGAACAAAGTGTCCACGCAACTATGTTACTCATGTATATCAACCCGAGAAGGCCAGCCGGGGTCAATAAACAGGACTTCAGTATCGATTGATCGCAGAATGCAACAATACAACATGAAAAGAGGGAGAAAGCGATTACGGTGCCTTCTCGCATCCACTAAAGTTCTACATGTACACAAAAAACAGCTCAAATACCATATCACGCTGGCCCGACGATCCGCTCCGTCAAAAACCTGGACAACACTTGCGTCAGATCTTTTTTTCCCTCCGACTTGCCAGAGACCCCCGACGACACCGCTTGCTCCTCCTCTTCGCTCTTCGCCAGTACAGGCCTAGCGCGCGTCAGTAACGCCTGCAGATCAGCAGTCATCTCCCCGGTCATGCCTCTCCTCAGCCTCTCAGCCAACGTCCTTGGCGGCGCCCTTCCCTTACTCACGTCCAACTGTGTATCGCGGCTATGACCGTGTTCCTCTGCCTCCGCGTCCGTCGCCGCAGGGTCAAAATCGGGCTTGGAGAGCCACATCACGAGTTGCGTGACGGCGTACACTAGGAGTGCCTCGAGGGTCCGTCGGCCGGTGAGCGTAGCTTGGCGCACGTCGAGCGGCACGTCTTTCAGGGAAGTGAAAGGTACGAGCGCTTGGCCAGCTGGACGGTTGACAAGACTCCGTAGCACGTCGAGGGTGCAGTTCGCTAGCTCTAGCAGTGTGCCCAGTGATGTCGGTTCTCCTAGGACAACCTTGGAATGCTAAGATCAAAGGTGTGTTCAGAAAATAGTATCAAGCGGGAAAATGGAAAACGTAATAACTTACGGGAACAATAAGAGCCTCGTGTGGTGGCCATTCGTCCTGTGCTTTCACGAGGACGTCATATGCCCGACTGACGCTGACGAGGGTCGACACGATCGAGCTGCACAACCTGAACATCATGTGAACCAACCGCGCCGTAAGAGGGTGCTTCCGCAAATCCATCATGTCGAGTTGGGACATAGACGAATCCATCGGCTCCTTCTCCATCGCCGCCCGCTCTTCAGGGGTCACGGGCTCCAAAAGTCTAGCCAGGTGGTTTGGATGCGTGAGGGCGTAGTTCAACTGCTGGAGGAACACGAGCGCGCGCGCGGAGAACACGCGAAGGACTTTCATGACCACCGGATTCGGGTTTGTCATCGTGGTTGGCACGCTCTCGGCGACGGCGTAAAACAAATTGACGGTTTGCTCCATTTCTTCCAACAATGGCAGCGTGATGGGGTCACCGATACTCCAGGATAGCGTACGCGCGATCTGTTTCCCATAGAGCTGAATCATGCCACATGCGTCTGCGCTGAAGAAATGATGTTGGTTTCCTAACGCATTAACCACCCCAGCCACGATCGAGAGCATGTGGCAATACGCTCTGTGTGCTGGGCTGCGCTCCCCAGGTAGCTCGGGCAATGTGACGTCGATGAGACCATCACTGAGGGCTGCGCTGATGCTGTTGTTACTGTATGCCGCTATTACCCCTTCGCTCGCAAACCTCTCCGCACCAGAAGGGATGCTAACCAAGGCTATATGGAACAGCAAGATGTGGGGAGAGTACAGCGGCATTCGTCGAGCTCGAAGCAGGGGCAGATCAGAAAGGCCGGCGATGTCCGTACGGACTAACAACTCGAGGCTAGACTTGATGACGTTCGTCTCTTGGCACCGCATCAGCCACGGCAGCGACGATGCGCTGACATCAGGTCTGATGCATTGCTCGAATACGGCAACAAGGAGTTCCATGTCCCGATCAAGATCTAGATCCAGGCGCGTTCGTGCTGAGTCGAACGTAAGGCAGAGAGCATCCACGACGAGGTTCAACGTGGCTTCGAGAAGTCCCGTAATTTTTAAGCGCCTGGTAGCGTTGACGACCTTGGGTCGAGTGGCCAGATTCCGGCATTGCCGAACGCAAAAGTATAGGATCTGTAGGAGCGTCCTATGGAACGGAACGGACACTTTTCCGAGGAACGACGCGGAAGGTGGCTGTGCCTCATTGTGCAATAGTTCGTGGACATGAACGATGAGCGTCATGAATGACTCGACTTCGGGATCCGTATCCGTGGTAGAGAACCATGCAACCTCGAGAACTGAGAGCAGAAGACTGAGCCGCACCCCGTGGATCGTCGCCATCATGTCTCCTCGTCTCTTTTCTTGAGCAAGAGCTGCGGAAATAGTCGACGCCAACGCCAGCAAACTTGGCCGGGTCCCTTGCTCGACGCGAATGAAGGGTAGCATCTGCTTCAACAAGAATTGCCAAGCTTCTGCCATCGCAGTCTGTGCATGCGCCAAAGAAAGGTTGAGATTAATCGACAACACTTCCTTCTCAATCGCCTCGACATCATCTTCATCCGCAACGCACTGTTGAAGTCTACTCTTCAACAACTTCGGTGAGAACGTAAAGTTGTCACCAAACTCCCGCTCTGAGAATGGGTCCTGCGACTGAAGTTGCTCTAGTAGAAGACCAGGGAAGCCCTGTGAGAGTTGTTCAGACAACTTATCATAGAGAGTTGGGTCGTAGCAGCTGGACGCAGCCTCGAGGATAAGATCGTTGAGTTGGTCTTCGCCCTTGAAGGAAGGAATGAACTGAGTATAGCTGAGTGGTTTGGACAGAGACTCGGAGGAGCATTTCGGGGCTGGCTGAAGGAATATATCTTGTCCAATGATACGGATCGCGTACGACTTCACCATACCGCGATAAGCCTGGACGGACACTGCTTGATGAAGATTAGACTGTCGTTCGCCGTCCACCACGACAAACGATTCGACGGCATAGTCTGGATCCGGTCCCAGCTCCTCCCGAGCGATAGCCGCGATCTGCTCCCAGAATTTTGTCTTCTGACAGGCAGCGTCGATTACCGATTGATGTTCCAAACCATGCTGCCACACGACGTGGATGAAATAGAGCACAGACGCCAGGATTGAAGGGTTGGCTTCCCAAAGATCCTTCCAATGACCAAGGGTCTCGATCGCAATCTCTAGGGCGCTCTTCGATTTCTTCTTTTCGTCTCCTTCCCCTCCTTTCTCCTCCTTACCCTTGGAGCTCGGGATGATGAATTCCCCCGTGACAAGTAGCTTGGAGAGAGCTGGCTCCTTGTCTACGGCAAGCGAGATGAAACTCCAGACGGCACTTCGGAGAGGCAGCTCTTCGTACGGATGCTCCACTATGCGGACCAAAGAAGCAACCGTAGTCTCCGGGTTGGAGAGATGACCAATTATCGTGGGAGGAGAAGGTACCGCTAACGAAAGGGAAGCACACAGCGCATGAAGTACGCGCATGGCTTCCAGAGGAACTACGGTGCCCACGTCCCGCTCCTTCACGAACGTGGCCAGCACGTCCACTGGATCTACTCGGGCTCTTGCGGAATCAGAGAAACCTGCACCTCCAGCCACTTTTGCGCAAAGACCTTGTTCGAGCAGCGACGGCTTGTTGTTGTTGGGGGCTGCCTGTTTGTAATTAAGGACCGAGTGCGTAAGTTGGAGGTGCGACTCCAGCAGGTATATCAAGCGGCGAGCGTCTCCGAACCTCTTGGCATTGTAAAGTGATCCGAGAACGTTAGGGCTGGACGCAATGGCCGATACCAGTGGATTGATCGTGGAAGTGGTGGCCTTGAAGAGGAACGTGTCAATGACGGCCTGGCTCAACGTAGGGAATGGTCGACTGCTGATGGCAGGGGGCGACTGGAAAAGGATATACGCATAGAACGATGATATGCGTCTGCCGATCTCGAAACGATCTCCAAGCTGTGCATATTTCCAACCCAAGTGTTCCACCCAAATTTCGCCATGGATGAAGTTAGCGGCTCGCATGAGGACTTCCTCCTTGACTTGTCGAAGGCGCTGGTTATCTGGTGGAATCGTCAACACGGAGACAAACGCTTCTTGGAGGAGCTGTTGGATGAGGTTCAACAACGCGAGGGTCATGGTATATTGACCAGTAGCTCTCTCTACCGGCAAGGCAACTGATACGAAACCCGATGATCGACTGGGACCAAAGAGTGCGGTCGCAGAACGAATATAAAGCCAGACACGGAGTGAGTACTTGGGCAATGTAAGCAATGCCGAGAGTACACTCATCGCCGACGTCACCAGCTGAGTACGGGTGAAGCCGCGCGTTTGCGACCGAGTAAGGGCTTCTTCAAGAATCGTCGTAGTCAATTGTACCAGGTCTGCAGACTTGCTTTCCATTTGGGTGGAGGTGGAATCGCCCGTTTCGAGTGACTCCAAAAGCTCTTCTGCGAGAGCGGGCTTGTCTTGTATGACGCAACGGATGAGGTCGAGTGCATCCGTTGCAAGCGCTTCGTCGCCTCCCTCCCCAATCTCCATGCCGACGTCCTCCAGCCTTAGCGTCAAGGGCGACGAACCAGGACCCGTTCTCCCAAACGTCACGTCCTGATACAAGTCCATTGTACTTGCGTACATACTCCGCCGAGTAGCGTACTCCTGGAGCACATCCAGGACAACCTTCCAGCCATTGTACTCGTGCTGCCAGCACAAAGCGACGAAATCTCCGCCGTCACCACTAAGCAGCCGTCCTGTGGAACGCGGGGGCATCATCGAGCCACCAGGTAACCGAATTGCGCGAGAGTTGGTGTATGACAACCCAGGGACAGAGGCAGAGCGCCCATATTGAACCCGCTCATAGACCGCATTGGGGCCCGTGCACGACGAGAGCGGAATGACAAGTGAAAAGGTCGGGAGCTTCTGCATGTAATAGAAGACGTGTCGAGCACAAATTTCTCGTTCGCCTTCTTCCTCGTCCACAGACTGAGAGTATTCCGCAGATGAGGCTACGCAGAGTGAATCAGTGTCGAGGAACCCGAACGCAGTCATGGCGCGTAGGAGCCTGATGAGAGGTCTAAAGTGGATCGGGAAGCGTGATCGAGCAACGTCAATGATGGCCCGTCGTGCAATTCCTTGGCGCCAATCGAACTGCCAGAACTGACGACATACACCAACCACAGACCGACTTTCACTTCTTCCGAACAAGGCAATCCATATCTCGACAAGCAAATGGAAATCTGGGATGAGTTCCACGGGGACCAGCTCCACGACAGCAATCAGAAAGCCTTATAGCAGATCAACCACCTGAATATTCACGATTATGATTACCCACCTTTTAACACGGAGCGGAACGCGATCGCATTGGGGTCCGTTACAGTTGAATCAGTCTTCCAAGCGACTGCGGTGACGAATAGCGGCGAAGTTGTCAACAAGTTATGTATCAGCTTGAACAAGCCCACTTCGTTGTTCAACACCACGCGTCCCATGAGGACATGCGTCGGTTCCCGTTCTTTGCCACGTGAGGAATGTGTATGGATCGAATCAAGGAAGGAGCGATAGGAATTAGGAACTTCCTTCATATCCACGACCTTCGCACTTATTCGAGAGAGCACAAAAGCCCAACCCAAGTAGGTACATGCGTGCTGGTTATCAGGATTAGAAGTCACAAGTTGATGTATCCGCGTCAAGGAGGCCGGAGAAGCAGTGTAGAACGTCTTGTCTGCGGGCGACGCAGATATTTCAATGCCATCCGGCTCTGCAACTTTTTCCAGTTCCAATATCTCGATAGTGATGAGCACCCAGAGACCGGCGATGTCTTGAAGAATTTGCATACCCTCTTCGTCCAGAAGCAGCGTGGAATTTTGTTGCGAAGAGCCGTGATTTGTGCTATAAGCGGCTTCGAGCAGTTTCGCCACAAGGTCTCCCTCGCACGGGACATACCCCCACATTGTCCAGAAAAGGACTTCTAGTATTGCCAATTGCTTTCTAGAATTCTGCTTGGCCCAGCGAGACGCAGCTCTCGGATCCTCACTCAAGGTATTGGGCACGCTCTCTTGCGAGCTCCGCAGGTATTCGGCAAGAAGCGAGTCGGCAAAGGCGGGACCATCCGGGAGAATGTTGGGAAGATCCTTCGTAGCAAGTGTGTGTATGGGGTCAGCTGGATTTTCCTGGGCGCGGAAGAGTGGGATGAGGACACGAAGAAGAAAGAGGCGCTCGGAATAGTAGAATGGCGTGACAGCAGCAATGAGTTCCTCCACGAGGCTCTTGTCCGATCTTGACCCGGAATTTATTGATAGACCTTCGTTATAGAGAAACGACCGCAGTAGAATGTACGCCTGTATCTCGTCGATCTCGAAATGCGAGCTGAGCGCAACAGTAAACTCCTTTGAGACGTCGTCTACTTGCAAGACGCATCCGTCTGGCAGCGTGACTGTGCCACTCTCCACGGCCTTGCGCGATGCGGGTGTTGGACTTCCATAAGGGTTTTCGACATCCCGGATTTGCGAAATGCGGGGTGCTATTTTTTGGGATATCTGTTCCACCGACCCTCCGTCACGACGTCCGGTGAGAAATGAGTGTAGCTGTTGATATGTGCTATAACAGAATCTAGTGAGGCACAAAAACAATTAGTTCAATCACAAACTCACATGTCAATCAGCGACGAGCGCTGCGAAGACTCTCCGGACATGTTGACACGGTCTTATGCGCGTACCGCTCACCGTGTTCGAATACAACGGGCTATTTGTCCATGTTTATTTCCAAGGCTTTTGCTAAACAAGTCAACACAACGCCACGTATCAGTAATGTACTAGGACCACCATCATGTCCTCTTTCTCTCTCCATCACAAACATCGCATCTCGGATTGTCACTAACATCCTATCGCTCTCCTCGGCAGCTTGATTCGACGTCGTTGCCTTCTTTGCAGATACATACGGACGAGCCCATGACGTCCCACCGGTGGTGGATGCCGCAGGCGCAGTTATTATTACTGCCGTTGCCGTTGTAGCAGGTGTCGCGACAGCAGCCGCAGGCTTAGTAGCAGCAGGCTTCGGTTTCGGCATCGTCGACTCGTCGTCATGCATATTTTCCCCCAACCCTGCAGCTTGACTTGCGACCGCGTTCGACATCTTCTTGCGCATGTCTTCGGACATGTTTCTCGCAGCCACACCGGGTCCCTCTTTTTTCTTTTTCTTCTTGGGTGCGCCCCCGTCTTCTTTGTCGACAGCCATTGCGCTTCCGCCTCCCGAAGCTTGCGCAGCCGCAAGATTAGCCCGACGCTTAGGACATCTAGGCGCTTTGTGGCGAAACGTGGCGTTGAATTCCCAGACAGTCGGACCAGTATATTGATGCTGTGCTCGCGTCCTCTCCTGAGGAGTTTGAGGAGGTCATATCACACTTACCTATCCTAGATATTCGATCATCCACATCATCTTCGGAAGCATGATGCTGCACTTGCAGGCTAGAACTTTACCAGTATCTTCTCTACCCTGAACTATCTCCGATAGTCGCTGATGAAAAGAATAACACAGCATATTGTGCTTGAAAGGTGTTTTGCAAGCTGGAGTGGATTGGACATGTCGGTTGCAATTCACGAAAGTCTCCGCTGTTCTGAGAAACCCAACGCTAAAATCCAAGACGACTTATCTGAATATTTGTCCACATGACTATCGAGTCATTCATGGAACGCCTTTAGGATGTCTGGTCAAGGTGGTCAGTGTCGGCGAGGACTCTACCATTGGACAAAAAGTGTTTACCTCTACAGCATGACACTTCTAGGTATTAATCACCGCCTAGGACAATCACTCAAGTTGGCCGGACGCTCACCACCTCCTGGATTTACCGAAATGTTCCCGACCTCCAAGAGATTCATATATGATTACAGTGCTGCAACAACGTGTTTTACATGAGGCCCCAAGTGAAAGCCTGACCTTGCCTCGTGGTCAATGGAGCTGTGCAATGACTCATGCTCCAGGGAGTTCTCCAACCTTCCACTTGGTACGTACCCAAAACTGTTATATCAGTTCCCGCGATGATGCGGAGCACATTGATGGAGAGTGGAACTTGAAGAGGCAGAGATGGAAACCAGATGGAGTGCTGTTTGTTTCTGCAAAAGCCAGCCCATCGGAAATGCCTTCCACGTTTAGATTGTGCGTGTTCCACTCGGAGTTTTGCCTGGCCGTCGGGGCGGGGCACATGTTGTCGGCGAAACAAGATGCATTGTGTCATGAGCAATGTTTAAATAAGAATAAATTGGGTTGAGTTTACAATGAACGATATCGTTGAACAAGGTGGATTGTCTCGCAGTGGTGCCTTGGTGGTGGAGTGAGTCTGATTAATGAATTAGTGGGTTCAATTGCCACTCGGACCTCCACCTGATCGATCACAATTGACCTCACACACCACAGCCGCGTCCGAAAAACAGTTATAAGTCCTATGCCCTATAGTGTTCCGATTTATCCCCGAATACAAACACGAACCAAACACTCTAAACTTGCTGTATGAACTCAATCATGTCATCGATGGTCTCCTTGTAGGTCTTTTCTTTGCATCTTCAACCGCATTGATATATACATCCTTGATACATCCAGCATACTCTCGCGTCACTCGATGGTTTCCCCTACGTTGCCGCTTGACACATCTCCTTTCACCCTTAGTACCGCGGGTGTGGCCGGCGTTATCGGTGGTGACGAGGCTGTGTCAGCCATAGCTACAGTCCATGTCTACGAGAGCAGACGGTGGTTAGGGTGGTATAACTCTCCAGGTTCATACCAAATTGCCAAGCGACTCACTCTCCTCGCAAAGTCAAGGATCCAGGACGGCCTTTTCCCTGGCGTTCAAACTGATCCCGCCAAGTTGGTGGAGTTGGATATCACCAAGGGTCCCAAGTTCAGAGCCGCCCACTCGGGTACCGTCATTGAAGATACTGGTCACTTGGCTTCCCTCGTCGTAAAAGAATGTGCTGCACTGGACGGAAAGGCTGTCGAGGGGAGAAAGACACAGGCTGTTGGAGTCACGGTCATCGAACTCAGTCACATCCCTGCGGCGCGCATGTATCCCAAACGCATCAACCCGTACACCCCCATCTTTGCCACCATACCCATCAGCATCAGCATTGCCGGCTGTGCGGCATGTGGTGTTTTTGCGGACTGGTATGCGTTCTCATTGATCCTCTTGGGTATCCTCGCGAACGGAATTTCCTCGCTGGTCATCGGTTCAGGAAGGCTTCAGTTCACACACCCTGTCCCCGCCATGGGTTCCCCTCTCGGTTCAGGCATCCTTGGTTCAGGCAAAGAGATAGTCTTGCTCAAAGGCGCGGAGGGTGCCGTGAACTCTATCACCCGTGGGAGCTTCTCTCTCAGCTTCTCCAACGAGGCTGAATTAAGAAGCATCGGATGGTGTTCTGCGCTTCTTACTATCCAATTCATCGCCCAATTGCTCCTTATCCCCCAGGCTTCCCTGTTTGGTCAAATCCTTTTTGTCACTTCCCTCGGCGTCTCCTGGATTTACAACTCCTGGTTGGCCTCCTTGGACAAGGACAAGATTCAACGGGACATCCTGTTCAACAATGTACTCCAGAAGCCATATTTGACCAAGTACACATTGGGCACATTCACCACCACCGTCGTTTTCGCTCTTCTCGTTCTTCAGCCTACAGAACCGATCAAATTTCTTGACGAACTGCTTCCCAACGACACGAAGGTCTGGAAGCAGTGGAAGGAGACGATCGTGCGGCGGCTCCTCAACAAGGAGAAGCTCGAGTTCGCTATCTCTGACTGGGAGGTGGACGAGCTCAGCACACAAGAAAGATCCCTGCTCGAGACGCTGTACGGCGATGCTCAAGCAGCTTACGGTGGTTACGCCGTATACGCCGCTTCCAACTGATCATGTATGTACCTGTATTCGCAAGTGCTCCTTCGAGGTCGACTATACTCGTATCGTATTGAAAAGCACCGTTTTCGTTTTCGGCTGCTTGTTATCCCTTTCCGCTCGTCCGCGTCATGGTTCTGGGTTCCCCTCTTGCTTTCCGTGTAACAGTAGTACTAGTATGCTTGCCGAAAGGTCTGATTTCAACCTTTCAATTACATGTACCATGTATATATTTATCGTAGCTAGCTGTCTTTGTTTGACAAGAATACTCAACCTGAAAATTATGGGCACCTTCCCCGCATTATGTATGCCAAGTTGAATCGAGGGTTTGTGAATAAAATATAGCGTGAAATGTGAAATAAATGCCCCAAGCCGTCAGAGTCAGCCAACTCCGGACCCCCCTGATTATTGTTTTGATCCGCTTCCACTGGCAGGCATGGCCGGCAGAGGATGCTAACTTGCGAACCGAGAAGGACCAATTTATCGAATTACACTCGTCTGTTTTCCATCAGCTTGCCGTTGTTCTTGGAAGTTTGTACAATCAGATGCTGGGTCGTACGTACCAGCGGGATTATGTGAGTCGTAGACGTTTTGCAGTCCGAGTATCTGGGTCAGGCTGGTCCGCGTCATCGGGAAGTCGCTTGCGAATACTACCGGAGTTCGCACCGAAAGTGAAACCGGGCCCACTGAATTGACGAATGGGGATCTGACGTGGCATCCGAAAGGGGCCAGCCATGCTCACGTCCGGTCGTCCTGAAGAACCATCACATTCCGATTCGCTCGATGAATCATCAGATTGGTCCGGCTCAATCTCGTTCAATGGTTCGGTGTTCATAACAACATCGGGGCATGGATCATGATGTGGCTGGGTCCGAACCCAACCTTTGTCGTCGATGCTGCACAACGCTTCGATGAGAGCCTTGCTCAACTCGTCGTGTGTGATTGGACTGCCGGCGTGGAACGAGCCATCTTTGCAGTGCATCGGCAGGATGATCCGTGTCCGCAGAGTCTCGAGGAGAGGGATCAAGGGCCGAAAGTAGGGGGATATATGTTGCAGGATGTAGAACCCCCAGCCCAACTGAGACTGGATCGTTATTACCTTCAGAAGGCTCCGTTCAACCGTATCAAAATACGGATCGAAACACTCGGAGAGAACGACTTCAGGTTTGGAATTATGGGGCACGTCAAAAAATACGCAGATTCCGACAAGGACATAGAACAACGATTCGAGATCGTGAGCAGCCGTGTGGAGGACCGGTTCTTCGGGGCCAGCTATCACGAGTTCTGCAGCCATCCACGGCGATGTCCCCTTAAAAAGACTTTGATTAGCATGATCCTCGTTGTCTGGAGATGAGAAAACCCTGCAGTACGACACAGGGGGTTTGTATCGATTGATGACTGCAACTGATCTGGTAGCTGATCCCTTCCCATGGAAAGCACAATTTCATTGTCAACTCATAGTTCGGAGACGCGATGTTTTCAATACGATCCTTGCTTTGAGCCGGAGCAGATACGCGAATGGGGACGAAGTTGTTGCCCATCTCAGAGGGTTGGTGACTGGGTGGTGACACAGTAGAGGTTGCGGGTAGATTATTAGGTGCGCTGGAGGGCGTTGATTGCGAAGCACACACGGGCTCAGCGTGAGCGTGGAGGACATCAAGCGGGACAGCGTAACCCCAATCTGTGAGGAGGCCTCGATACTTGATCTCCTTCATCTTGGTTCGCAGGCGCATGCGGGTATCCTGCGGTAGGTCTTCAAGAAAATCTAGGCGCCGATTGCCATCGCCTGAATAATCCACGGGATGAGAAGCAGATTCGGTAAACTGATGTCCCGGTGCAGGACCTTCGCCTTGTTGACCGCGTCTTTGTGAACTTTGAGGATTATCAGCGGTGCAGACTGTGAACGAACAAATAGGGACGTACTTGATACATAATCAATGAACGCGACTAGGAGCTCGGCGAGCGACGAGAAAGACATGATTGGTGTCCCGAACGGCTCGGTCACAAGACGCGAGAGGACAAGAAGTTCGTATGGCGTTTGTACGACGAAGAGAGGAGGGTCACGGTACGAAGGAAGTGTGTCGACATGTTCATCTTCACTCCAGCGCGTGAAGGATGAGCTCCCTGCACCTGTTGTTCGTGTATGAGAAGGGGTACACCTTCCACATTTGCATCGTTAAGCCTGGCTAACATGCTCCCTTCCGTGAATCTCCGCAGAGGATCAATCCACGAGTCCTTGATGACGACCTGTCGTTGCGATTGCTGAGAGGTGGAATCCCTCAATGAACCGGCCCAGACCGTTGTGCCACGACCATGCAACGCATCTGAGATGAAAATCGCATGTTCCAGAGATAAATGTGAACTGTCCTCGTCATTACCATCGCTGGTCCTCTTCCACACAACCAACCTCTTCTTCTCCGAGCGGTCCCAAAACACGGTCTCGTCGAACCCGAGGTTGGTCATTGAAGCAGAAGCGATGCCGAGTAGAATGCGTAGAAAGACCTCAGGGTCTTCATGGATGTCTAACGCCGCGGTTGAAAGTGATCCTCCGCGATCGAAGAACGTGAGTATGACGTTATGGCCCAGAATTCGGAGAAACGGTGCTGAATGCCTTCCGTCCTGAGCATAGAGGAGCCGTGCTGTTTTCCTCACTGCCTTGGTGTAAGATTTTTTCAGTGCAGCGGTATCCTTCTCGTAGTTGATCTCGCCGATAACGATGATGTCTCTCCAGTTCAAAGCCTTTGAATTGGCTCTCGACACGGGCAGGAGTACGAGCTCGCGCTTGCGATTTGCTTCCGCTGGGTCTTTGAGTGGCAATATAGATCCTTCAATGGCTTGCCACGTTCTGAGCATCATCTTCGTCAATACATCGCATATGGGTGGTATGACGTGACAAAAACACTAACCGCTGAATACTGGATTTCCCGATGACCTTTTGCGCTGCTTTCAGGATACCGTTGAGAAATTTTGCGATGTTCAACTCAGGGTTTCTGCCCCGACATGACCAAAATTGACGCCAACACTCGGCAGCACCTCTCTTTTTTTACTTCTTTTATAAATGCCTTGGTTCCGTAAAAAGTCGAGTAGCTGGGTCATGTTCGGCGACTTGGAGGGACTAGTCGTATGTTGGAATAGCGCGTCGTCCGGGAAAACCGCCTGAAGCAATTCTCTGCTCTGAGCAGGGCTGAGGGTCCAGTGCAGATCGGCGTGGGCATCATCGTTGTTGATGAGGGGGTCCATCCGCTTGCGGTACCTTTTCGGTACGTTGGAGGCACATTTTGAACCTTGGGTACGCTCGATGTAAAAGAAGTCACAAGGCTTGCACGTGGTTAGACTGATGGAAAGTCAGCGGCTGCAAAATATAATTGTGGCGAAGTTGAACTTGTTGTGGCACTGGCACGGGCCTGCAGTACTCCGACGAGCACGGTGATCTGCGATCAAAGGTCTTAAGTATCGTTCCCCTCCAGTCCGACGGGCTCAAAACAAGATACAACCAGAGTGACATGAGCGAACTACGACACTACACGGTGAATATAGATGGGCCTCTCGGATGCAGATTCACCTCAAACAGATCGATGGCCCACTGACCTATCTCTTTTGCCAGACCGTACCTGGATTCTTCCTCCAAGACGATCCAGAATCAGGAGGGGACAAAGTATGTGCACCTATCATTCACTTCAGGACGCACTGATTATCGATCTGATCTGTCCACTCTCGCAATCGTAGGCTGTGAGCCTTGTTCCGGACTTGGGGTCACCGCCGACGACATTTGAGCTCGTTTCTGTTCTAGATGCCTCTCCGTTTTGGGATCAAAGACGACAGTGCTGACCGCTGGACGAAATTTAAAAGTGAGATTGAGCAACTTCACGTGAGCGCACCACCGGGGACGCGCTACAAGGTCATCTTTCTGGGCAGGCATGGCGAGGGATACCGTACGTCGCGTCGCTTGATCAGACCATGTCTTCTCTGGAGGACTCACGGCCCCTCGTTCATCTGCACATTCAGACAACCTGGGGGTGGAAAAGTATGGAGAGGCACGTCGCGCTCAGACTTGCTCCGTGATTTAATTTGATTGGGACCCTTCTGGGACTGGCCCGGCGACCCCAGGAATGGACTGAGTAAGCCTGATCTGCGGTTCGGTCGTGCGACGGAATCTCATCCCCTTCATGGACTGCAGCTACTGGGCCAGACGCAATGGAGACGGGGAGCTTTTGTGGGGGCGTGAGTAGCCATTCGCGCCAGTCATGTCCATGACTCTGACTCGGATCTCTGATCTGGGCTATTTCATTTTTGGTCATCCATCCACAGCCGATCCAGAGCTTACAGCGTTGGGCATAGAGCAGGCGGAAGACGCCTATCGAGCGTGGAAGACAGAGCTTGAGTACGGCATTCCTCTTCCGGAGAAGCTGTACTGTAGCCCCTTGTCCCGCGCGATCAAAACTAACCAGGTCACATTCCGAGGACTCATCCGGCCAGATCTCAAGACCACCATCGTAGAGGTGGGGTTTCAATCTACCGATGCTTTCGGTCTTGTTCGTGTATTCAATGATAAACTTTTTGAACACTGCTGCAGAATATCCGTGAGAGAAATGGTATATCAACGTGCAATAAGAGACGCAAGATGTCGGAAATCGCCAAGGACTTTCCGGATTACCCGTTCGAGAAAGGGTTTGCAGAAGAGGACGAAACCTGGAATCCTGATCTCAGAGAGACGCCCGAGGAAATCGATGTCCGTGCCAAGAAAGTACTAGATATGATATTCAACCTTGACGAGGAGCGCTGTGCGTCCGAGACATTCCTGTACGCGTTACCACTGGTATCAAAGGCTGAATGGGTTCCAGATATTTCGGTCACGTCGCACGTCATGTTTATTAATTCCGTCCTGCGAGTCTGTGAACATCGTCCTTGGCGTCTTCCAACTGGAGGCGAGTCGTCAGTTTGTCTTTCTGGGAGCCGCTAACCAGTTTGTTGGTCAGGTGTTATACCGGTTGTAGTGAGAGCCGAGAAGCTGCTCCCGAATTGACATCGATTTATCGTCAGAAATCCTCGTGCGATTGAATGATAGACCGAGGGTAAATAGGCCCATGTTGGGCTTATGTACAAATAGAAAAAGCAATATGCGTTATGTTCTCCACTGAACTTGAACTCTCCGCCGTCAGATCAGCGAACGTTGATGTGCGATCCGGTGAGGCGGAGGTCGGGATACGAGCATTGGTGTAATGGTTAAACAGCTTGATCACGAATTGGCGTTTTCATAGGGTCACCGCCGTGGACAATCAAATACTCCACGCAGCAGATATTGAGAGCAATGCCGCACGGCCCGGGTGCCCTGTGCCGTTACAGTAATAAATTGACTTAGCACTCAGAGTCGACTTGCTTCGAAAACTCGGGCCTCAGTTTCCTGTATGAAGACGACACCATTTCACAGCGATGACATTGTCCTGTTCAAAATATGGTTCGACGACTGAAGGACTGAATGTGATGCCAACTTGCTTCGCATGGGATACCACGCACCACGAGAGCTCTGAAGGAACTATTCAAAGCTTCAAGTGCACGTCTAGGTCACGCTGAGCGATTCGACACCTTAAAAATTGAATGCGAGACTCACGGAAAGCAAATCATCTGGCGACAATAATGTACCCTGCGGTGTTCACCGCTAGCACGCCCCGTGATTTACAGCCATCCAAAGCATTCAGAAGGGCCAGCGGGTTTCCGAAATCACGATATGATTCAATATACTTATATGGGCCCGTCACGATCCGAACATAATGATCGACGTACCTCGGAGGTTATCCGAGCCGGACCTCGGTGTTTCAATTTTCAGGCTTTTGCACCCGGCTGTCACCGGTGTCACCCTCGGGACTGTCACGCACAGACTTCATTCTACTCCGCCATTAGTACCGATTATCTGAAGGGTAAAATTTCAAGCAATACCTGTGGTTCGAGTGCTGATGCCAGCTCGTGTATATAGTTTCGCATCTTTGCTTTCACCAACGTTGTTATTCCATCTGCTGATACGAGCCTCCTGAGTGTGTACGGCCTACGCAAAGCTTCCTCGAGCTCTTTACTAACACGAAAAACGTAACTCCAGCTCACATGGATGAACAGACTGATGAACTGGCCCTTGCGTTACAACCTCTTTACCGCGTCGCTCAGAGCGGTCGGAGGAGTTCCCCTTCCCCCGTTTATCGCCGCCTTCCAGCTGAGATTCTTGAAATTATATTCATCCAGAACGCTTGCGACTCCTATCTCTTCGATGATTACAACATGTTCTCCACGGCTGCACCTAATTGGGTCAATGTTTCATACGTTTGTCGCCACTGGCGGGGTGCGGCTCTCGATTGCCAAACTCTTTGGACCTATGTTCCCACTACGTCAAGGCGCTGGACACAAGAACTATTGGCTAGATCAGGGAAGGCACCATTGAAGATCCGCTTGACGTTCGCAATTCAAAACAGAGATAGACTACCTCGGTATCTTTCCGTTGTGGAGCAGGTGACGAGTCATTCAGAACGCATTCAAGAGTTGCGCATTTACTTGAATGACACGAATGAAACCGCACATTGTTTATTCTCCAAATTCTTTTCCTCGCGCGTTCCTTGCCTACAACATTTGGAAATATCTAACCTCGACTTACAAGAGGAGCTTCTTTTCCAAGGACACACTCCAGCCCTCCGTACGCTGATGTTGGAGTGGTGCCAGGTGCCATGGTATTCGCTCGGACTGAGTGCCTTGACACGCCTGGATCTGGACTCTATCTATGCCCCATTCCAGCCAAACATGGCGCAATTTCTTGCTGTGCTGCGTCATATGCCACAGCTCACTCATTTATCTCTCTGTTATGCCCTTGCTGGTGCTTGTGATTTCCTGTCAAACAAAGAAGTTGATGCCACCCCAACCATCAATCTATCTCGTCTTTCCAACTTGTCCATCAGTGCCCCAAACTCAACAATAATCGCGTTGCTATCCTGCGTAGCCATCCCTTTGACAACAGTCATCAAGCTGAGATGCTCAGCGTTGGAGGGCATCTCAACCCACCATGCTTATCATATTCAATTGGCAACTCTTCTTACACAAAGGATTAGCAATTCTGATTATCCGACACCTGCTGATCCTGCATTTCGCTCTCTGCTTTTTTGCAACTTGAGGGGAAAAGGCCTTGTTTTCGGACCATCGGAGCATACAAGCAGTTCAGACTACTTCACGTTTTCTGATCATTGCACTCGGGTTTACTTTGCCGCTTCCGTGACGGGCAAATTCGACTTCTTATGCAGCTTCTGTCGCTCCATACCCTTAACGGATGTTCAAAGCATCCATTTCCTGCCACCCCCGCTCCCACTGGACTTTTGGAGAGACATGCTGGGACGGCTTCCGAATATACGACACATCAAACTGAGTCGAGGCTACATGCCCGACATAGTCTGTGTACTCTTAGGACATCGGGATAGCAACATTGATCGAGGCCAACATGAAGTTCTTGTACCCGCATTGGAGGAACTCGAATTGTATCAGATCGACCTCTCAAGACACGAAGATGTCAATGTGCCCCCTCCTGATCTGCAACCTCTGTTCGACGCCATTTCCACCCGCAAAAGGACCAGATGTGGACTCACCATCACTAAATGTCGTGTAGAGACCGTCGGAGGCCCAAGAGATCTGGACTTGATTGGGTGGTGGGATGACGCCAAGTTCAAGGTCGCCTGTAACACAAAGCCCTGTACTGAATGAATCCCCTGCAATGTAGTTATCATACTTGTGCAGCTGTTTTACACGCACGTCTTGATGTATCCGTAAATATTGATAGTAAAATCAAGTTGTATCGTCTTCGTCAAAATCGGTGGATTATTTTCCAGATCGTCTGCCAAGTCATGACGAGCAGAAAGGCATAGATAGCAATCGGAAACGAATACGGTTTCGAACAGATAAGTATGCGGGCACAATTAACCTTGAATGCGGTACTTGAAATAGGTGGAACTTGTGGAAGGCAGTTCTGTCCTCATGGAAACATCACCATTCGATACTCCAGCAACGACGGCTTTGAGGTCACGATTTGTGTACTTGACTCCTAAATTTTTCTGTACCATGGTGTTGAATACTTTGTCTGAGAGCACAATCCTTCCTTGGGTAACCAGAGAGCATGAATCAAAAGTGTTTTACGACCATGTCAGCATAGCAGATGATCACTTTACATTTTCCGCGTCAATGAGGCTGTACGCATTGTCAATATCATCAACGAGCTCAAAGAATTCGAGCGATTCCTTTATTTCTCCGTTGAAAAATGGGGCCTCGCTGGAGGTAGGCGCAGGGCACTGGTCCCTTTTGAGCTAATGGATCCTATAGGGGACAGGCTCAAGTTTGGGGGGGGGACTCGTATCAAAGAGTTCGGTCCCGGTCCCGGGATCCGTTCGTGGGTAGATTGACACTAGGAATCTTTCCTGCGGTCCATCCTTCATTGGAGATCGTCGAGTGACTGCACCCATGTATTGAGTACGGCATGTGGGTCCAGGGATGTGGTATTTTTTTCAATTCCCGATTACAGATTACAGCAAGCTCGGAGCTCGCACCGAATGCTCCTTTCTCCGTAATTAGGGGTTTTTGAGCCTTCATTCTATTTATCGTCTCCAATAATGGACAGCGTGGTCGAAGGTTTTCCAGTGCGACGAACAATATTGATGAACGTGCGCAGGTGTATTTGATGGGCATCGTGTTCGGCGGTTCACATCGGATTTACTAATGGATATGTGTTCGATGCGCTCGCCCATTCAGCTGCATTTTCACGGTGCTTTCTGGTTCGAGGGAAGTTGGTTTTCTACGGACATTTGTCCGGTTTTTTGCACATGTGATGGTGATAATGGCATTGACATCACGATCGATCACGATTGGATCGGTAAATTTCGAGCAACTGTTTGTACGTTGGCAAGTGATTGCAGACCAGAAGCTGCGTACTGCTATGAAAGAGATTTCGAAGAAGGATCATTACTCACTGGATCCGAACCCGTTGTTGCAGACACGGTAAACAACAAAGTGTCATGGTTTCAATACAGTGGACTTACCTTCCGGATGGATGCTCACGGCAGACATCGACCCTATCCGCCCGACGTGCACAATCGACTTCCCAAAACTCACTGCGATTCGTACTGTAAGTCGGAACGGCGTTCCCGGGCCAATGCCGGTCGGAAAAAAAAAGAGTGCGACTAATCGTAGCGGGCTTTGCCGCACAGTCGGCTCTGTAATTATTTATACACTTGACGTTCGAGAATTCGAACATTTAACTTTTTGTGAGAGAAATTGGTCATTCAATCCCATCCGGGTGTAGTGCGTGGTGCCGCCACGCCTGATGGAGGGAACCCGGCATTTCACCCTATGTTGCACATTTAAACGTGTAGGTTTCAGCTGAAAACACGTACAACATCATGTACTCTACCCATCGAACGAAACGAGCCGCTTCGCTTACAAGATAAGCACAGGTGGATATTATGAAGCCCATCGACTTGTATTTCTCGGGGAGGTGGATCTGCCAGTGGAATTTGGAAAGAACGAGGCTGATGATATAGTTTCTCATGCGGGCATGCAGCAAGGTTCTTATAACGGTATGCTGCTGGATGACGAAGGTACTGACTGTGTGAAAGTGAGCAACGACAGCACCTACCAAATTGGGATTCTCCAAACTCCACTATTTTTTCGGACCGTTCCGGCTTCCTACGGTCACCGTGTAACTCCGACTCGGCATGCAGACGCTTCGCCTCGGCCTTTCACGCGACAAGTCAGCTAGTAATTTCGAAGCGTGCACGTCTGACGCGTCTTCCAGGTTTCAAGAGTATGACATCAATTCTGATGACAAGGTCCTTAGACTAGACTCAGTATAAAGACCCTCGAGGTAGAGGGTCAACGTCCAACACTCAAATCCTCTACAAACATAACACGTCCTCTCAGCATCTGACAAAAACTACAAGATGTCGTTGTTAGGCCCCGTCCCCAAGCCCGCTTCTCGTCTCGCACGGTACCGCGTACTCTCTCCTAACGCCTCCATTCGCGTCTCTCCACTCCAGCTCGGTGCCATGAGCATCGGGGACAAATGGGGGTCGGTCATGGGGAGCATGGATAAGGAGGCTTCGTTCAAGTTGCTGGACGCATTCTTCGAAGCAGGCGGAAACTTCATCGATACCTCCAACAACTAGTGAGTGATTCATGGGAATCGGGTTCATCAGAAAGTCATGCTCATCGTTCCCTTGCAGCCAAGATCAAACTTCGGAACAATTCATTGGTGAATGGGCAGAACAACATGGTATCAGAGATCAGCTCGTCCTCGCTACCAAGGTCAGTGACCCTATTGTTTTGATATACGCTGTATTCATCCGATCGCAAAGTACACGACAAACTATATGCGTGGGGAGGAAGGGGTCAAGCAGAAGGTCCTCTTCACGGGCAACAGTTTCAAATCTATGCACATGAGCGTTGAAGCAAGCTTGAAGAAATTGAGGACGACTTATATCGACATTCTGTACGTTCATTGGTGGGATTGGGAGACCTCCATCGAGGAGGTTATGAACGGCCTCCACACGCTCGTCCAACAAGGAAAAGTCCTTTATCTGGTACGTGAAAAAATGTGATGTATGTTTGAGTTCTCACATCGGTTAACGTCGCAGGGCATTTCTGATACCCCTGCGTGGGTGGTGTCGCAAGCGAACCAGTATGCGCGTGATCACGGCAAGACGCCATTCGTAATTTATCAAGGTAACTGGAATGTCATGGAACGCTCCTTTGAACGAGATATCATTCCAATGTGTAAAGCGCATGGTATGTTTAGTGTCTCAGCTCAGAGTATGACTGTTCATGACTTCGTAAAGGAATGGCTTTGGCTCCCTGGGGTGTCCTAGCTAGCGGCAAGCTCCGCAGCGACGAGGACGAAGAGAAACGCGAGCAGTCGGGCGAGAAGGGTCGTACCTTCTTCACGGCCGAATGGAAGCGAAACGAGATGGAGAGGGCGGTTAGCAGAGTACTGGGCAGTATCGCGAAAGAAGTCGGTGCCAAGCACATCACTTCTGTGGCAATCGCATATGTCATGCAGAAAGCGCCATACGTATTCCCGATCATTGGCGGTCGCAAGGTGGAACACCTGCAAGCCAACCTCGAAGCGCTCGAGATTGTGCTTACCCCAAAACAAATTCAAGACTTGGAGAGTGCTGTGCCGTTTGACTTGGGCTTCCCGCATAACATGATTGTTAGTGAACCATATATTTCATGTCACTCACACCTTTCTGATCGTTTTGTACAGGGTGACGGAAGCGATTATTTCTTCTTGTTGCGGAATGGCGGTTACTTGGAGAAGCAACCTTCCATTGGTCCAATCTTACCGGACCTGTCGTAGATCCAGCGAGGAACCAGACACAAATCATGAATATTTACGACAAATTTTCTTGTATATTTCGTTGGGTGTCCCCCGGGGCCCCAGAGTGCATTATCGTCATGTCCGTTTCCAGGCTATTATAATTAACCTATTTCTGATGCTTGTTCGTCACTCGAGCACGTTGAGTGCTCGTCGTGCGATCCTCAGAGCTCCCTTCAATAGATCATGTCAAAGTATAACAGTGTTTTGCGAGACCAGAGTCAACAGGTTTGGGGGGAAACCCGGTCCCGATACCGTGATTCGTTTGGCAGTGGCGTGGGTAAATTGACACTCGCGGACAAAGCATCGCTTCCGATTGCGAGTGCTACTCTTTGCTCATTTGTCTCCAACATCATGATGTACGTAGCTCCATTTCTGATCTGCACTGATCACTTCATCACACCCTGGGATCCATCCGTTCGTTAACCACATGCAAAAACTCGTGCTTTACATCATAACGGCATGCACGACTTTCAATTGTATAAGTTCATCGTTACGGGCGCTATCGGATCTGAAAACATCAGCTTGTCTCCATGACCCCTCCAGAGCGAGAACACGAGGGGAACGGCACAAATTCTAGAAGTTTAGGGTGCTTCTTATAAGTAGAGCACCAGCGCTGCTTTTTACCTCCGATTGCAAACCGGATGTTGTAAGTAAATCTTCGCCGTCCCCATATATCACAGATTCTAAGGGTTTAGGGTGTCTTCTTATAGAGCCCGAGTGCTGCTCTACCTGCCTCTGGGTTGCGATTTGGATGTTATAAACCTTCGCTATCCCACTCGTTGAACCCTCGTCGCCCTCCATTCCACCGATTGTGCAGGTCGTCGACTCGTCGACATTGACAACTTCTTGATCCATCCCCCCTTCTCTTTCAAAGATTCAGTATCACGGGAAACGTTCGACTCGGAAACAAGCAAATGCTTTGCCATCCTGATCTTCATTGATTTGACGATATTTTGGCAATCCCGCTCTTCGTGCCATCAACTTCTTTTGGTCGTCTTTAAGGTCATTCTTTCGAACGATGCAAATCCAGTTCCACTGTCAACCCCTGACGCGACCATTGTATGAGTATGTTGTGAAATTGTTGCCTGGGCAACATCATCGATGATTAGTATGCCACTTAGGCACGCATTCTCGGTCATATTTTTGGCTACAATCTATCGATGGTTGGACGATTTCCGCTGCTCTGAGCAAGACGAACATTGATCGGATGCCGATCATGGCGATCAAGGCCGCGAACAGTTCTTTTAGCCTTCAGGTTCGTATCATGCTTGGCCAGCATGTGGATTAGGTATCTCCTTATGTTTTCAATTATTCGAGTGGCGATTGACATATATTTTTCAGTAATGTCGCTGCACCAGCACACTTTATTTCACGTTGATCCGCGTATTTCCGCTTAGTGCCGTCCGACCGCACTGCGAGTTACTGAACAGCCCATCATTCGAACGTTACCTGCAAGGGCGTCTTTCGCGCCGTGCTTGATCGTGCATCCATCTTACCCATGTAGAACCACCTCTAACGGGTTGTGGCACGTGTACAGCTCGGAATAGCACTCGCCACCAATATCGACGGACAAAGCCCCCCGATCTCCTCGCCTCAAAACCTCGTTGCCATGGGGTTTATGGACCCACAACTCGACTTAGCGAGCTGGTTCGTCGTCGCGCTCCCTGTGTCGATAATCTCAACCATACTTATCTGGTTTCTCCTACTGGCGAGCTACCAGCCCGCGCGTGCGCCGGATAGGGATGGAGAGATTGAGATACGGACAGTCGGGCCTACGAGGAAGGAATCCACGCTAAACAGAGGTGGGTGACCGTGGTGTGTCGAGCGTCAGATCGAGCCTACGATTGGGAATATAGGGATTATTGCCATTGTTCCGATCGTCGCGTTCTTTGCGACGGGGTTTTTGAAAAAGGGATCTTGCATGGACGATCGTATTCTTGCAATGGGCAGCATTGCGCTCGGGAACGGGGTCAAGTCGAGCGAGGTAATGGATGCAATGGATGGTCTAGTTCATCGCATGCTCGAAGGGCGGGTGTTGTACACTGTCGTCCTCGTTCTTTCTGTTGTTGTCCTCATACCTTGTCCCCGTTCCGGCCTCATTGTCCGTTCCTCCTCTCACTGATGTTGACCTCTCCTCCTTGATTGCAGGTTGTCTCGACATCTATCAGCCACACAATGGCAAGTGTCCTGCTGGTACCGATTGCACAACAAGTGGGCAAAGACCTGGCAGTCCCTCGAACCTGTTTATTTTCCTAACCGCACTGATCTGTTCGACGGGGATGGGTATGCCGGTGTCCGGGTTCCCGAACCAACTTGCGTACATCCTCTGTTTCCTGTATTTCCTGTATTTCATCCTTACCTTTTCTTTTCTCTCCATCTCTCCATCCTTTTCTTGTGCTGATAAGTTGATGGGATTGACAGGGCAGTGCAGGAGGATGATCTCGGGCAGGTTTAACTCACCAATGTTGATTTCCTCATGAATGGAATTCTGCTGAGTATCATTGTGACAATGGTGCGTGTTTCCTACTACCCAAGTCTCCCCATAGCTAAGGAATGTGAGAACGACGCTATGCGGAGAGCCTCGAGATGGAGGCAATGGGTGAGTAGAGGGATGCAAGTACGGGTTTACTTGCCTATGGGTCGTTCTGCGGGTTTATGGGTTAC
>JBBPOS010000268.1:0-38710 GCA_038091575.1 Leccinum subgranulosum
TTCTAGGGCCTGACCGGGCCGGAGCGACTTCTCCGCCATCTTGAATGTCGAACCTTCGGCATCGAACGGAGTGAGCGCTTCGAGAACTGCATCCGTAATGTTGCAAGCATGCTCCAGGTCAAGTTTCCGGATGAGTGGCGTGGTGCGGAGGAGGCGCACAAGGCCATCGTCCATGAGCGTAGACCCTATTCCCGCGAGCTCAGGAATTCGAGGTTTGAGCATGCCGTGTCCGTAAGCACGATGTAACTGGAGAGCGAGAGATGTTGGAGGGACGTCACGCGTCGCCTATATCGACGCGAACCCCTCGAGTCCCTCCCTGCCTCCCGAGAAGTCAACAAGACAGTCTCTCCGACGCCTTTCTCGTCCACCGAGCAAGCCACGAATGCCTCCAAAGCAGTGTTGTGCAGACCACGACAATAGCTCAGATCGACGACCTCGAGATGAGGCGCAGCCTTGCCCAACGCCGCCAGCGCGTCGCCATTGGCCATGTCGACTCCAGATAACCTAAGTTCGTTGAGCCCAAGGCGGGTGCCTCGTGCCATGACCGCCTTCGCAAACGTGCAAATGTCAAAGCCATTAACGTTGGTGCACCTGCTCATATTCAGTGATGCCAGTGTGAGATGTGAGATGTGAGCGTAGAGCAAGCACGTCCAGCGTCGCGTTGGTGACGGATTTCGTCCCCTTGACGTTCAAACTGCACAGGAACGGCAAGCGAACGAGAAGACTACGAAGTGATTGAGTTGTGAGCGAGGCACAGCCTTGCAACGCGATCGTGGTCAGCTGCGTGTAGTTTGCGATTGGTGCTGAGCGCACGCAAAGGCCACCTGCCATATCGATCAACGCAGTTGGTGAGAGGCACGCTTGACCGGACAGGTCGATGCTCTTTACGAACGGACCCGAGAGTTGGACGATGGAAGCAAAGAAAGTGGACGATGCCATGGGGAAAGCTTTCAGATCGACGTTTTGCCAGAGCGTACACCATCCAGGAGCTCAACTGCATTCACGGTCAGCACAGATCCAGGAAAACGATCGGTTTATCATTACGCACCGTAATTTTCCATGTGGATGACGCTAACGGAGCGAAGATAATGGCGATCGATAAGAGGAGGTTGGCGTTGTAGTGGCGAAGGAGAACCGGCCTCAAAACAGTATTACTAAGCTATTTCCTAATAGAGCGAAACAGGTTACAATTTTTGTCGCTGCCTCGAACAATCGCATCAGTTGGACTGATGCGATTCAAAGCCCCACCACTCAGGCTAGGGCACAGCCTAGCAATGTAATAGCATAAGGAAAACTTGCCAGTGTTACCTGTTTGGCGACCTGCTCATTATCGTGAGGTTTTCCATGACATGCTTGCCAGAAGTCGGAGACGACGGCGAAGCACACCGTGGTATTGATGGAGGTTCTGATGACATCCCCAGGGCTGAAGTTTTGATGGACACGCCGGGAAATTGTAACTTCGGTCGGGGACCACTCGTATCAAGCTGTATGAAAATTAACCTGAACACAAGCCCGACATCGTACGAGGCTGCGCCGTTGGTAATCGAGAAATCAACACTAACTTGGATAAAAACCGCGACTGTTGGGACAGTTGATAGTGGTCAAATCTCCCTGTCACCACTGGCAATAGTTTTAGTTTTAGTGCGAAATCATGGGGATTGATTGATAAATTTTATCCTCATCCAAGATAAGATTGTACCGGACTTGATGATGTGGCATTGTATATCCGACTGATCGTATTACCTCTGATGATTCCCAACTGGCGATTACAGTAGTATGTCCCCTGGACCGTTTTCTGCAGCGCGAACGAGGTTTTCAGAACATATCGTTCCTGTAAATACATACATATACATAACACCAATCTTAATAGATATAACACCGTTCGCTCCTTTTTCCTCTAAGAAGAACGGGCACCGACTCGTCGCACGTTTAGACGTACTTGATGGTGACGGTCGATCCGCTGGTGGTGACCGACGTCAGAACTTTGTTCTGCTCAATGTCAATGATCGTAGCACCGGTAGGGGTGTAGACGGTGCCGCTAGGGCCACTTGCAGTGGCGCTAGTGAACTCCACAGTGCCAAAGTCCGCGAACGGAACAAGGGCTCCGTTCTCCTCGAAGTCCTCGACGATCCACTCAGCATTCTCCTCGCAAAGAGCGTAGCTAGAAGTGAGTTCTTGCTGGACCGTCTGACCAGTCGTCTTGTTCTCAATGACGGCGATACCAGAAGTCGTAGAGTAAGCGGTGACAGTGGTCGTAATCACGTCACCAGCACTAATTGTAATGCCAGAGAAGTCGTAGGCATAGTCGGGGAACCACTCGTACCAAGCTGTTCAATCAATGATCGATGAAAATCAACATAGGAAAAGAGTTCATTGTCTCTCACCATCGTACGAGACTTCACCATTAGTGATTGTGAAGTCGATACCAGTCTGGAGGATGGCAGTTCCGCAGGTGTCACCGTCAATACCAACCCAGGCAGACGCTGCACCGTTAGTGCCGGTAGGGGTGGGTGCGGTGAAGGTACCAGTCACAGTGGTGAAAGTTCCCTGTTAGAAACAGGATGAGGTTGGGCCTGGTCATGAAACATGCAAATGATACAAACATCAGCCTCATCCCAGACAGCGCCGGCCCAGTTGGAGCTGTACTCCACATTTGAGGTAGGCCCCTCGAGAACGTTAAGAGGCTTGGATTGGCGGTTCTCGCGACGGCGAGAAAGGCGGGCCTCCAAGGAAGGAGCGGCCAAAGCCGCAGAGGCGAGCAAAAGGTTGGTAAGAAGGGCGTACTTGGAGACCATTGTGAAGATGAAGAAGGTTTGGTTTGCTAATGCAGCGGGGGCTTGGAGTGCAAAGAGAGCACCCTTGAAGCTTTTATACGTTCAACTATCTCGATTATAATTAGACCACGAAAGGTGTGCTCATGTTGTGGAATCAGAGGTTCCCCTGAACACGGAACGAACCACACTGTCCCTATGCACCCATATAAGTGTGGTTCCGAACTTGAAGTCTATTGTGGGCCATGATCCATACTTCCGATCAGTTTTTCTGAACTGCATAGAAAAGGAACAGAATTTTCGGCAGCACCGATATGGCGATGTCGATCAGAAAACGACACAAGCAACCAAGGGTTGTGAGGAATTTTGTCTCTGATAAGCCCACCTGTCCACTGGAATCAGGACCAGCCCGCATGGACGCAAAAGCTTCGCCTTTCCACCGGTCTGGCCGGCGCATATACTTGCCGAGGGTAGAATGGGATACGTGGCCAGGTGAGCACACGGTTTCAAGTTGAGTCGATAAGGCAGGTCAGCAGTTGCAAGAGTGATGCATCCGAAGTCGACGCATTCGTCCAACCGTCGTGATTCCAATTTCTCGAAGTATGCCCGTGACACTGGCACTGTGACGCATTGAGTTGATGTGGCCCGTGGCAAGTCTGTTCACATAAAGGGTCCAGAAAAAATCTGTCGTGGACCACACCTACTACGCTCTAGAATCTGAAAGCAACTCGATATGCCAAGGATTAGCGCTCGTCTAGTATAAATATTGCAAGGTACACACAATGATTGCCATAGTAGAAGGTGTGACTGGAGTGACAACGGTACCGCATATCCGTACGAGTGTGTTCTTTTCTTGGTCCCAAACTTGAATCGCCAGGGGGTGCGGGTCCGCACTGTACACATGACGAGCGAGAAGGCCCGGAGGAGAGAAGAATCCCACGCACTACTATTTATGTAAACCTGGTACTACTAGTAACAGATTAGTATCTGCTGTGAAACGAAAGTGAGACTCCCCTAGTAAGTTAGTAAACGAAATATGGGTAGTCTAGACTGCCAACCACTTGGTTCAATGTCACTTTGGCCATTTGCAATTGCTCAGCGATGTAACTCAGGCTCAGCCGCTGGATAACCTCACAGTGTCATATTATACTACTACTACTGTTACTCCAGTGTACGGGTCCGAGTCCGGATTATTAGTACTAGTACCTTCTTGGTCATAACAGGCACGAAATCATCAGCTGGATTCAGGAGTTCTCGCGGAATGTCCCCGTATATATAGCTCGAGATACTAGCAACTCCGAGTCGATCGGCGGCGGGCACAAGCTCCATCCTGCCAGTGTCCAAGTCACTAGTATTAAAGGTACCGATACGGCACAGGCGACAGGACCATGGAGTTGCGCAGTCCCACATCAAATTCCAAGGTTGGTTCGAGGGTATCAGAGTCACGGTATCAAGCCTGTCGATATTTCAAGCATACAACCTGTGAAAGCCCCTGACTAGCACATGTCACTTCCTCACATGACGGCAGCGTAGACAACCAGACGAGTTCACACTGGCATATTTTCGTGTTGTACCAGATGTCTGGGGGTCGCACAGAATATCATGATGCAGTCTCCGACGTCGCTTCCTCCCTGTTCCCTTGCGACGGTGAGGACCTTCATCGACGTCATCACGATTTTCTCGTCGTTTTCGCTTCCTGGCCTTCTCAAGTCGTTCAGCCTCTTCCTTGGCACGCTTTGCTTTCTGAATCGCCTGGGCCGCATCCGTGAGCCTTGCAAGGTGTTTGAAACCGTCGTCATCCTCGTCATCCTCGTCATCCTCCTCCTCCTCCTTATCTTCATCCCGTGCCTCGACTTCCGGTGTCTCATCCTTGCGAAATGCGGAAGAAGACGGATCCTTTTCGGGATGGGGGAGATGTTCGGGGGAGAATGGGTCAGGTTGAATAGACCCTTGTAGTGACAGCATCTCGTTTGCTACCGTCAGTCTGTCAAACCATACGATTAACAAGACGCCACATAGGTGAAAAGGATAGATTCAAGTGAGGAAGAACGTACCCTATCACCGTAAATTCGACGTAACCATCCGGATCGCCAATCTTTGCTCCTGTCAGATGGTGCACCCATCGACCACTGCTTTCTGCTTCCTGAGTCTCTCCAGACGTCTTCAACTCAGTGGAGTCATTCATCTCTACATCCCCTTCTCTGCCGACCCCACTTTCAGCACCCCAGACTCTGCCGCCTCCAAATTCCGGGTCATTCTCTGCTGGCCCATACTCAAACAACCACTGGTCTTGTGGAATATGATGACGAGGTATCGAGACGTTGAAAGTGCGGTGCACCAGAAGAGAAATGTGATCCGGAGAACATACATTTATTCTACCCGCTGTACCAACCGTATTCACACGTTGTGGTACGGGAGGAACAGTAACAACATAAAAATGAGCAACAAACGGGTTCCAGAAAAAAAAATACATACCTAGTTTCATTGAGACTCGGGGCCCCCAGACGGTCGCGTCGAAGTTCACGTTGCACACCGCAAAAGGGCAATCGCCATGTATGCTCGCAGTCTGGCTCTGGAACTGTATGTTTGAATGTGCCAAGAGTACACCTTGCAAAGAAGGGATATATCTGTCCATCAAAGAATGAATTTCGCCATTTCATGAACCAAGGATGGCGCAGTCACAGATTCCAGCGCTTACCGCATGACCATACTATCCAACATTTCTTCTACTCCGGCACGCAGATCGGAGGCAAACACAGGGGGTATGGAAAGAACAAGACTGGCGCTTATTACGCGGAACTCGCTAGGGAGATCCAAAGCGCGAGACTTCCCCTTCAAGTCTGTGGAGTTTGACTTTGGCTTTTGTGAGGACGAAGCAGCATCTTGCGAAATAGGTGCGACCGATTGCACTGTTGCCTTGTGTCGTTTTTCTTTCTTCTTTTGTGACGCGCTGGGGATCGTGTCGACGCCCTCAGAGGGACGATGTTTCCGCTTTTTGGACTGTGAACCTGAGAGAACTCCGGCGGTCATGATCACCGAATGAGTTGGGTATGTGTACGGTCAAGCAATTTTTTCTGATCACGTGACGTATGTCTTCACCATCAAATCCGTTCTAAATATTTCTCTCCCGACCTCGACTCTATGGTATGTGTCTCTCTCAACCAGCACAGGCGTCTCATTCACACCCTACGATATCCAGTCCGTGCCAAAACTCCTCGGGCAAATTGTTCTGACTGGCGCACAAATTTTCGGCAAAGCCCTGTTCGCGGCCGGGAGACAAGCTGTTCAAAGTAGGGCCCCACATCTTCCGCTCACTTGACCGTATCGCTGAGAATCGCCGTGCCTCGGTTGAACTATTCGCACGTCCTTCCAGATGCCAAACACCGTCCAGAGGGACTAGGCACCGATGTCGGAGGCATACGCAACGCAACCTCCGGTTCGGCAACCGACAAGCTAACACTTGAACATCGCATGACGCTCGACGAGGCACATCTCGTTCTGAACACGAAACGTGGGGAGGCTTTGGAAAATGTTATAAAGGCGAGCAGACGTCCCTGTCCGTTTGCCACACGTGACGGAGCAGCTGACTCCGCCCTCATGGGGCTCGTCTAGAACTACGAACACTTGTTCAAAGTGAATTCCCCCCGACCCGCTCCGGACCCACCGACATCCGGTTCACGATCCGGTAGACCGCCCCCACTGCCCGCGCATTCACATTACCTACAATCAAAGGTGGTTCGTGCACGCGAACGAATAGAGGCGGAAATACGTGTCGCTGAAGAGGACGTATCGGTTGGAACGACAAAACCGGGGGCCGAGCCAAACAGCCCTGGGCCAGGATCAAGTTGACGGCGCCGACAACATTGTGCTATAGTTTATTATTTATTCCCTACTCACTGCTAGATAGATGCATCCGCCATCCACCTGTTTTTCATCATACACAATCACGACTTACAATCACATAATGGATAGCTGTTTTGCAGAATCAATCGCCAAGGCTTGCGAAACTGACCCAAACTCTGACCCATTAAGTGACAAATTTACTAACAAGCAGTATAAATCGACTGTTGCAAGTGGTATTTTCTACGATTCTGCCTTTTCCTGGGACCGACGCCACTCTTGGACCTGCTTCCTTCGATCAAGCCACTGGAAGATCGGCAGAGTGATGCATGAAATCGCAATCCACGCAAACTGTACGCCAAAGTTGAGACCAACTAAAAAATGCCATGAGTACCTTTCTGTGTCTCTCCAGTATTTCGACGTACTTTGATTTTTCGTATTGAAAATGATGGCACGTGCGGTGTTGGAGACGTTGTAGAACGGCATTGCATACCCATATCGAAATATGATCGGGAGCATTTCGATGGGGTAGTACGACACGGAAACGTTAACTGCGTCACGTTCGCGGGTCCATGATGAGTCACCCTACGAGGGTCACTTGGAAGTAATGACCCACCGATGATCCACAGAACGAGAAAGAGTGGAACGAACTTGAAGGTCATGAGTGTGATCATAGACTCCAACGCCAACCCCCTGTTCACTCGTGAGCATGGCAGCTACTGACAAACTAGAGACATACAACGCAGCCATCGCTATCCAGGCCATCATCCAATAAATGACGAAGCCGGCATCGTAACTGGACGAGAGCATCAATTAGTACGTGCTCTGCATGCAACCAAACCGGACTCACAATCGTCCAAAAGGAACGCCAAATGCGAGACTTAGTAACGCGTACACGAGCTGCGAATGTGTAGATTCGAGAACAAGACAACGTCACCATTTGCTCACCGATATGAAAAAGTACAACGAAAAGGGCCAGATCAAGCGCAAAAAGATCAACGATCTTAAAGTGAGAAGTCTACCGAGACCACTTTGAGCGGTGGCGGCCGAAAGGTGGTTCTGGGGGTACGACGGAATGAAATTTCCACAAAGTGGCAAGTCGCTGGACCGGTGCTCACTGTTAGTATGAACTGTACAGAGATCGGTCAGCGAAGCCTTGGTAGTGCAGCAAGGTGGGCCGTACCGCGAGGATTACTAGATAAATAAGCCCGACGAAATCGACAGCGGAGGCCCTGGGAAAGGGTCAGTAAAATACGATCTCATAGACGATGAGGACATTACACAGGAAGATCGAATGGCCTGAGGTCATACATTGCGTAGTCGACAGGCAGTATCACAAGGGACGGTGCGGTGCTCATCAAGCTAGGGAGGTTTGGCTGAGACGCCAATCGTCCGGCGAAAGCAAGATTAATTGTCTGGGTAATGTTCTTCAGGAGGTCGTCCACCTGGGAAACAAGCCCGTTGCAGAATTTCCACCACACGCGAAAGAAAGAAAGAAAGGAAAAGCCATACCATCGGAGTAATGAGGATGCGACTGGTTGAAGGGCGTCACTAGGTGTCACCTTTGCTTTTAAGGCGCGAGCGCTCACTATGCGGCTTCATTCCTTGCGCTAGTCAAGTAGGCACTGATCGCCTGAGTAGTATTGTATGATGCATCTGTGGAGTTTATCGCCGCAAGCAAGTTGGAGGATGCGCCAGGGTTGACTGGGGAGGATGCATGGAGTCTCCAAAGCCCAAGAACGCGAGGATCACGCACCAGTCACGGCCACCCAACAACGATGACCAAGAAGAGCCGCCTGTACGTCCGGTGGCCCACTTGGAAACTCCGAAGCATTCTGTACCAACCACGACATCTGCTCCTGACCGTGAACCGTCGAGAATGCTTCCGTCACCGCGTGACCAATTAGTCCCCCGTCGAAATCCTACGATAGCGGTCAAGCTCTTGATAACGAACGTCCGGAACGAATGGGTGACCAAGCTTACTACAACGTAGCCAGATAGGTTGTGTATGTTCACATAAGACCTGCCGAGAGCTGCCCAATAGATCGACAGAATTCCAAGTATGATGAAGATGATTTGCCCAACGACTCCCAGACTAATCGTGAACCAGATCTTCCTGGCCGCCACGGTTTCCTTGTCCCTGTCAAAAAAACCATGAGAGAACGGCGGATCCTGCGTCCCAATTAGTGCGACGGTGAGCAAAATGAAGAAATCTTATTATACCACTGCGTAGGATGAGCCATCGTTTGAGTCGAGCCGCTGCCTGGTATCTGCTCGCAACATTGTTGGTTGCGTACTCGGGAGCTCGGTGATCGCAGTCTAAGACGCGAGCGAATTATTAAGCGATTGCTTTCTAAGGGGTTCGTATTAGTTCAGACCAGATCGAATGAACCCTCCGTTTCAAAGTTAGTCATAATCGCCAAGAGTTGACGCGAAATGACGTTCTACCTTCGATCGATCATGCTCGCAAGTGCAAGCCAATGCATGTCCAAAGGAATGTCGATAACGCAAATACATGGTGCAGCGTGACAGTATCAGTGCGTCCAATATGTAGAATATCATTACGATTCACTACCTTGACTATCATATCTTCCTCTTGCAAGAAATCTAAAACGAGGACGCTACAAGAATTAACGATGTCGTCTCCGCCTAGATTTCTTTGGTGTTTCTTCCTCAATCTCAACTGGGCGTTGACAAACCGGACATCGACCAGAAACGTCAGTTAGCCATGGATCGATGCAAGTTTTCTGTCGGATGATTCAGAAGCAAAAAGGAATAAAGCATTAGAGTGCTTACGTGGAAGACATGTCCACATGCCAGCAGACGTAATGGCTGAGGCCCATCTCCGGCATCTTCAAGCCGAGGCATACCATCTCGCTCTTCCTCGGTGATATTTTCAACTGGGATCACCGTCTCCGCCTCCTTAACAGGAGGTGACGGTGGGGGGGCCGCTGCCGTGTCGTTGTCGGGATCTTGTTGAGCAGCTGCAGAAAGCCTTCTGGGCTCTTCAAAGTCCATCAGGCAAATTGCACACGCAGCACGATTGCCTTCCAGCCTGACAAAAGGATATTCAGATTGTTCCCAGTGATCTTCCCATGTCTCTGGATCTTTATTCGTATCAGCTGTGGGCCCACCACTTCGGTCCTTGGCATTGGTATCTGCCGTACTGTCCTTTTTCGCGTTCTTTCTGCGGAAAAAGGCGAATCTTTTTCGCGGTGCTGGTGCGGGTGGCTTTGGAGGATATGTATGAATAGGTTTCGGTAAGGAAATGGGCGCCGATGTGTCGTCTGGTGGAGGTGGAATGTAGATAACGAGAGGGATGCGGTCTACGAGTGACTTTGGGAGCTTCCCGATATCGGGCTTGATGTAATGTGGATTCTGCAGCGGATGACGACCCAGGCAAAGCAATATGATGCTGTAGAAGAGCTGCGAATAGATGGCATTAGCTTCATGCGAAACAAGGGTAGGTAAAGGACTCGCCATAATGAACGGTAGAACCATAAATACCAAGAAACCAAAGAGAACGACTTCCAAAACGAGCAGATACATGGTACACAGAATTCCAAAAGTGAGCCACCAGACGAAAGGGGCAGAAAGGCGACAGGTGTTCACTGAAGTATACTCGAGGATGTGAGCAGTCAGGAACCACGTCAGAGTGAACATGGATAAAAAGAGCGACATTCTGAAACAATTTCAGCTTCGGGCGTAGACGAAAGTGTAACGAAACAGACCGTGCATAAATATGGTTGTATGGTACAGGTGGATCTTCGGAGTTGGAGCCTGTGGATGGCCCTCTATCTTGTTGTCTCCGAATCCTCGAATCTCCAGAACGCGAGGGCTGAGTCTCGCCTGGTTGTGCGGTTGACTCGGAGTCTTCCCTCGGAGCGCTATCTCTATGTCTTGATGAGACGACAAGGCACCAAACTAGAACACGATCAACTCACGCTGCCCGTATTCGGAGGTAATTCCAATATGTCAGCCCAGACGAGAGCGCGAGTCGCACCAACCACAGACAATTCCATGCAACGAGAGGTCGTTCGCAGGCATGGATTTGATCGGTCGAATGATTCGTAGGGCTCTTCGTTGCTGAAGCAACGCCGAGAAGCGCAATGACGGCGGCGGCCTAACGATACAGCGGGAATCAACAGGGGGTCATGACAAGATGAAGTAATGCACCTGGAGGAAGTTGTAAACCATCGTTCCGAAAAGTGACACCAATGCTTTTCTCGTCCTGGAGGAATCTGGTCCCAAACCCAGTAGATCTTTGAGCCGCTGATAGAATGTCCTCGAAAATTGGTAGTCAGGTTGCGCCAGTGCTGGTGCAGGCTGGGCTTCACGAGGGGCTTGAATGGTCTGCCTAAGCCAGGAAGTAAGCCTTACGGCCCGACATCAGCGCGGTGGAAAAAAGGATGATATTAAATCTGATTTACTCTGCATTCTCTGCAATGTTCGTAGGTGAGGGAGGAACTGTCTCTAGAGCACGGTGCATAGAGCCGCGATGGGAGGCAGATATCCGAGCTCTTGCGGGCTGTGCTACGGTTGGGATGTCGCCGGTTGAGACGGTTCTACGGAGCGATTGGGAATCGAGGGCGGGGACGTTGGACATGGTGAAATGTTGAGAGGGAGGTAGCAACGAGGAAGAACGAGGTTCGGGGATTGACGCCTGCGGCGTGTGCACAACCTAGATCAAGAAATGCCCCGCTATAATATCACCACCTCAATCCCGAGTCGAAAAGAATAAACAAGACAGCGAGCAGACAAAGTGTCGCAGCGAGATCGAGGCTGGTTGCAGTAAAAGTCAAACCCACGCCATCATCCCCACACAGCTCAAAATTTTATGTACAGCACGACATGATCAGGCTAGTCACTTTCGATGCCCTTCACACCCTCGTCACACCCAGAAAACCCATCTACGTCCAGTACTCAGAGGTCTTTGCACCGTTCCTGGGTGTTCTGAGCCCGGACGCCCTGCAGCGCTCATTCAGGGCCAGTGAGTTACCATCGCACTGTTTGTGCCTTACGTTCCACCAACGCCTGCTTTGAGGCCTGAAGGAGGTGCAAAAGGAAAAGCCTGTCTACGACGACCAGCTCAGGGCGCACGGTTGGTGGTCAGAGGTCATCAAGAGAACTGCCGTGGGAGCAGGCGCCGACCCGCAGGGTAAGCGGACACGTCCGCCGCACCGAAAACGCATGGGCCCTTGACGTCCCATGTAGCAGTGGAAGCTTCCCTAAACGAAATCGTACCCAAGCTCATGCACTGCTTCAGTTCGAGCGAGGGTTACAAGCTCTTTGACGATGCGCTTCCCGTACGTATGTCCTCGGTCTACCGCTGTGACTGCCCGGCACCTCTGATGCATCCCTTTAAAGTGCGCCAACTGCAAGAGATAGGCGTCCGCACGGCACTGATTAGCAATTCAGATGCAAGGATGCGTATGTTCCGGTGTATTGAATGTTCGATCCTGTTGACACAACCATCATGACAGGTCTTGTCCTCGCGGACCTCGGGATATCCCCATTGTTGCACCCTTTTCTCCTGAGTGAGGAGGAGGGAGTTGAGAAACCCAATCCCGAGATATTCCGACGTGCGTTGAGGCAAGCCCTCGACACTAGGGCCCGTTTGGACCAAGTCGTCCATGTCGGGGATGAGCTTCGATGGTATGTTGGCTTTGGTTTCTTTTCTGGCTTGATATTCACCATCAAAAGCGACTATTATGGAGCGCGGACTGCTGGGATGCAAGCACTACTGATCAGACGGCCTGGCCCTGATGGAAACCAGGAAAATAAGAAAGCAGATGAAGACCTCGGAAATGTTGAGGTGATGTCTAGCTTATATGATGTGGTGGAGTGGGTGAGATCGCAAGTTGTACCAGTGGATTAGGCAAACGTAATACATGCTAGAAAGAGCTCATGTCCGACCACGAGTTTTCTTTGAGTGGCTTGAGGTAGTCCATCCGCATGACAGTTTTCTCCCTAGGCAGGACAATGTCCTGGGCTTTCTCGCCCTGCTTCAGCATCGTCCAGCGTATGACACGGGGGTCCCGTCGGAGTTTGTGAGCCAAGGAATTGAGTGTTCGTGGGGACGTGTCAAAGTACATAGTCCAATAGCTAAGCAGGTCAGAGAGGAAGGCAAAATAACGGAATCAAACTCACTCTCCGACATTGTGACTCTTTTTGTGTCTCCTCATGACCTGAGGCAGGGTCTGGGTTCCCCAGTGTTCAATATTGCGAACGACACCACCCTGGTCCATTACATGGCGTGCAGACATGGTGACGAGGTCCTTTATGTGTCTCTAACGCGTCCAAGTGTTAAGCAATTCCAAGGATGGTGCATCACACGCACGTATTCTCTGAAGTGAGCGGATATACATAGCATCTTGTAGAAGGGCATCGCGCCAGGGAATGGTTTGACCTTTGACGGGGAGTTTACTTGGCCCTCGGATGGTCTTTGTTTGTTCCGACGACGCGGATTACTAAGCAGAAACGGAACAGCCTGAATGAATCATTCTGCCGGACTCAAAAGCAAACACGACGGAAAACGCGACCGGCCAAGCCAGGACAGTTCGGGTCTCGGAGGCTAATCTCGATGACTGCGTGGGGTCTCGGAGCGCGATGGACCTCTGTGTGTGGCCGAGGGAGGCAGCATCGGCGGGTTGTTTTTAATTTCCGAGAGAGATCTCTCGTGGACGTCGGGTCGTAGGACGAGAAGCGCACGTGTGGAGATCACGCGAGTGAGTGCTTGTTTCGTTGGCGATTGCGGCTGACGACAAAATCGAACGTTTGAATGTCCAGAGGTGTTCATAGGATTTCCTAGGTTTTGGTAAGGTGGGGCGCATTTGTAACCAATTTGTGGTTCGTGTGATAAATGAAAAGTTGATATCGAGCAATTGGGTGTCATTCTGCAGGTGCTGCGATAGCCACGGACACGTCCCTGAGGAGGATTACACTGAGAAATCAACCACAGATCGTCCGTTTCCTGTCGACCGTCAATCCGAGTCGAGAATCGCCAAGTGACAGCTTCCGTACGGTCCCCGTGACGCTCTGTCGTCGCCCCTTCTTATCGCCATTTTGTCATGGCTCACTCGGGTTGAAATATTCCCATTCCATGCTCTCCGTCCCCCATCCCGTGCACGCGGAGGTACACGAGATCCTACTCTTCTTCCTACATCGCTTCTCTGTACGTCAACTCACCCCCATCAAATTAATCACACTTCAGCCTATCCAATTCCCCGGTTATATCTCCTGTACCCCTTCTTAAAGCATCGGACACTTGAACAGTCACCTTTTTCGAGTCTCCCCATCATGTCTGCTTCCCTCCGTCTCGCCACAGACAGTAACAGCCGTCCTCCTCGCCTACAACCTTCTCCATCCCTCCCCAATTTGCGGTCCGTTCAACTCTATCATTCTCCATATCCGCCCCTCTCACATGTGACACAGCGCACGCAACTTTGCATCCGACCCTCAGTCGACGCGTCCGCAGCACAAAACCTCGTCCCAAATCGCGTCTCTCAGTCCGGCAAAACTATCCCCGAACCCATCGGCCAAAGACGGCGACCTCCAGTCAGCAAAACGCAACCGTCAGCCGTCCAGGAACCAACACTATCTAACGCCGCCCCTCACCCCTGCTTCGTCTCTCAAAAGCGACAGTACCGATCCGGATTCAACAGACCTAACCGGCCACAACGACGAGCACTCACCCGCCAACAACCTTCTTTCTTCCGACTCCAGCGAAAGCCGCTTTTTAATTGTGAATTTCTCGTCCAGTACAGTGCGAGCTCAACTGATACAATCACAATCCAGATTGGCAACGTTCCCAGCGACCTCTCCGAGGACGTAATTGGTCCGTATTTCCATTCGCTCGCCGCTCTTCCCGATGGCTCGTCCCTTCCCCTGGTCAACTCGCAATCTCTCCCAAAGACTGGCAACGTCATCCAAACCATCTATTATCGTTTTCAGGAAAACCTTGCAATCATCCTTGCATTCTACGACATCCGTGACGCGGAGAGAGTCAAACGCCTCATAGAGACCAACGGCTCCCGTCCTCGCCATACTTCTAATGTCGAGGACAAAAAAAGGACCTCTTCAAACAGCACACCGTGGGTCGAGGCGCTGACTTGCTTGTTTGTAGCCCCGGACCATTTTGTGCAGGTGGGTTTGTCTCGGCGTTTTTGTACCACGGTCTCTTCAACCTCTCCCAGCTCCTTGGTCAATCGGCAGCCATGACGCGCACGGAGGGCTCGTTTTGTGTCTCAGTGGGTGGACCAATGGCGGAACTCGATCACAACTACTCAGGCTGGAGCAGAGTTCGATTCTTCGTTCCCGTAAAACTCAAAAGCGTGCTCGCAAAGTTTGGAGAAATCAAGTCGTTTTGCCTCCTAAAAGAAGACGAAGAGCAATGTAATCAGGTACGTTCCGCTTCGAAAGATACCATTAGTTGCACGCGGAACGCCAATTTCGATGCCGCCGCCTATCAAATGCCGTTTAAGCCACCGTTTCGATTTTATTCTCGTATCCCGTAGATTCTCGTCTGACAATTCGTACCCTCACCAGCTTTTCATGGTCGAGTACTACGACGTTCGTGCGGGGGAACTTGCTTGGGAGAGTCTGAACGGACAAGTAGTCGACAACATGAAACTCCGGCTCATCCAGAGTGATGCCTTACGTGGTGGGCCTGGTGGGCCACGGGATCTAGGAAAAGAAGATTTGGTTAACTTGGAAGGTCATCTCGGGGGTGCGCATGCCGCGGAGCCGAAGACGCCCACGGCCTCCACGTACTTGTCTCAATCGCTCACGATCCCAGCCTCGAGTGGCGTCCCCTTCCCCCTTCTGAATGACGCCGGCCCCTGCGACTATCCGAGGCCTTGCGAACACGAAGGAGCCAACGCCACGAGCCTCGATGCAGTCTCAGCTGTAAACAGTCATAAGTCTTCCATTCCTGACCGCCCCAAACCCATCTCTCGTTATCCTGTGGACAGCATCGAACCCACTGCGGACCAAGCATTCACCATCGACCACCCCATCGAGCACACTGGCTCCTTTGCTCCCGATCAGTTTGGCAGACGTGGATCGAACAATCTCTTTTTTGACGCTGTCCGCTCCCGCACACATCACAGGGTGGCTGACTCAGATCACATCCGAAACGCCAACATGAACGCCATTACCTTTGATCGTTCTTCACAGGTTTGTCCCTTCGAGGTCGCACAGGTGGCTGGTGGCGGGGCTGACCTGTGCACACCACACTGTTCTGGGGCACAGTCACATTTTGGGCAAGAGTATTTCACTCATGCAGACCGATACGCTGTAGATGCATCTATGCATCCCCCTTGGGTCTCGTCGTCCCTTGCTCACGGTATACAATACCCCGTCTCCTCACAGACACCCATGCCGCCCATGTGCTCTTCGCTGTGCTGGGATGCATCAACCGCCACCTGGGTCGCGTGGGGCGCGCCAGGCATCATGCCCGAACAATGGCCTGCGTTTCCGGCCTCCGCCGGGTATTATCACGGTGCCGCCTCTCAGGTTGTTCCCTATTCCTACCCTGCACACGCATCTCCGCCCCCAGCCGCTCATCCGTATGGCACTACGCCCAACCGTGTCTATCCGACGACGTATCCGGCTTCTCCGCGGGCACCTCCGGAGAACAACCAACTCGACATTCGCAAGATCGAACAAGGCCTGGACACGCGAACCACTGTCATGATCAAGAACATCCCAAACAAAATGACCGATAAAGAGCTAATCGCGTACATTAACAAAATTTGTCCTCGACGCATCGATTTCCTCTACCTGCGAATGGACTTTCAGAACGGTGCGAAATACGAGATGTGATGCTTTTCGTTGGGCTGATATGGCTTGTTCGACAGGATGCAACGTTGGATATGCGTTCGTTAACTTTATTTCTGTGGAGGATCTCTTGCGGTTCGCAAAGGCGACGTTGGGCGAAAAGTGGTAAGTCGCGAGCCATGTTGACGTTTGAACGGGCGATGATATCGTACCACAGGAACATGTACTCGAGCGAGAAAGTGTTGCAAATGAGCTACGCAAACTATCAGTAAGTTTTTTGTGCGCTCGATCACCTGACGCCACTAAAACGGACATGACGTTGACAGGGGAAAAGAAGCCCTGGTCGAAAAGTTCAAGAATTCATGCATCATGGACGAGCGCGAGGAGTGGCGTCCAAAGATATTTTTCTCTGATCCTGGTCCGAAACAAGGACTCCCGGAGGAGTTCCCGAAGCCCACTCACATGCGTAGAAAAGAACGGAGCTCTTACAACCGCGGTGCGCTATTCGTACCAGGCATTAGCGGCGGTGCGGGCTACCCAAAGACGTTCTTGAACGCAACAACCCCTCATCAACGCACCGGTCGTTTGTTAGCAGTGCCACAGGGCGACGAACGACAACGAAAGCTCAACTATCCCGCCAACGAGACCAACGTGCAGTGAGAGTCGAAGGCGTTGTCTATAACTAACCAAGAAACCGGAGGCAGCTCTGTTGGTTAAACCGTCACCTCGTCCTCTTTCCACGCTGCTTTATCTGATTTGTATACCTACTCAGTATCTTATGTTTTAAACGCTAACTGACACCAACTTTACCTGACGTTCTGTGTTCGGACGTTCTTTCGCGCAATATTTCGATCTGTCTTTTTCTGGTTCTGATATCGGCCCTGCTTTTATTCAGTAATGTGTAATACAGATTCCATAAGTACCTCGAGAACTCGAAAGCGACCGTCCTCGCGTAACTCGTTTCGCCTGATCCGCGGATGATCCGCGTAACTGTAAACCTTCGTGTGGGTTGTATCTGGAGGAGAAAAACATTCGGAGATGAAACTAGCATCGACTCCGACAGTATGAGCCGACGATGGGGGCTTTGCTTGACATACATACCTGCCCCGACCGGAGGTTGAATTAGCAGCCAACAGCGGCGGGGTCCTTGTCATCCGGAACTAAGTATGGGATTCATCATGGGACTCGATGATGGAGTTCTGTGTCTACGAGAATGATGCTCCTTCGAATACCAAGTTTCCAAAAAAGGCAGTTCAAACCAGAGCCACCACCCACCATCAAGTACTGACGACGTTCTCAATTAATGATGCCATCCGAGTTGGACACTTCGTCTTTATCCAAGGTTGAAGAAGAGAAAGCTCGCCAAACGCGGCGTGCAAAGCTCAAAGCGTTCAACCTCTCACTCGACACACCAGGTCTGTCATGCCCTCCAACGGAACTAACCCGTATCTCACCCCTCGTCCGTAGAGTCCTCGAAGTTAGATTCGTCTTTAAAGCGTCACACCGCACTCATCAAGCGCATGCGTCAATCAATCGGTACGGACCACCGTGACCAGATCATCAAGGACATCGACTCCCTTTCCCTCGAAAAGTACATCGACGAGATAGCCGCTGCCTCCCTCGATGGTATCGTGCGATGCAAGACCGAAAAAGACGTATGGGCTGCCGTGGAGGTGTGCAGATCCCACACTCACTGGGCGCTCCGCTCACGTTTTTCCACAGGTTATATGCACCCTTCATAGACGATTTCCGACGTCTTTCACCCCGGCTTTAGTGGAAATGCTAGCTTCTGCGATCGCTGCTCCATCGAGGGCGGCCCTCGCTGCTCTTCCCCCAGATCAACGCGAGAAGGAAGACGCTGCGAGGATCACCCGTCAACGACCGGTCCTTCGGGTGTGCGCCGAACTTGCTCTCGTGGGCATCATCAGGGATTCTCCGACCAGGAGCGGCGGCGAATGGATCATGAAAGCCGTCAAAGAATTGGTGCGACACGCTCTACTCCGTCCCACGGGTCTAGACTGATGTTTAACACAGCTGTCAAACGATCCGACTCTGTCTTCTCTCCCTTTGCTTTCGACCTTTCTCAAGTCATATGCACGCCCATATCTTGCATTGATGCCTGCACAGAGCAAACAGATACCGAGAGACTCGGAGCCCGGTACTCTGTCGTCCGCGACCAGTGAAACTCCATCGAACTTTCCTCCCCTCTTGCAGGAAGACGAGGAACTCGTAGAGCAGGACATACGGGATCGGTTCAGGCGCATGTGTGAAGGCTACTTTGACAATGTGGCGAAGAAACTCGTTTTGGAACACAAGGTAGGCGGGCGTACTGCCCTTCCACGTTGCCTGTGTCTCAACTGGGGTTATTTATAGCGCCTGCAAGAACAAGACCGACGTAATCATGAAGCATATATTCGTTCCGGCGAGATATTCGAAGACCGGCAACAAGCATACGAGAAGATGACCAAGGGATACGAAAAGCTTCTTGCGAATTGTCAGACGTATATTTCTTTCTTTATCACGTGATGATTATCGTTGACAACATGGCTATCCAGCCTTTCCGAGTTGCTCTATCTCCCTATGCCTGCACTGCCGACGGCATCTCAGAAGTCGGACTCGATCCAGATAGGGTCAAATGCTGGCGGTATGCTCGCAGATGAATCAGAAAACATCTCGTCCGGTGGAAAGTGGGAAGACGAGGAAGAACGTAAGTTTTTCGATGACATTCAAGACCTGAAGGATTTCGTTCCCAAGAGCGTTCTTGGTATCGAGTCGGAGGAAAGGACTGACAAGGTAGTCGACGAAGAGAGAGAGAAAGTCGAGAAGGAGAAGGCTGAGGCGGAGGCGAAGAAGCTGGAACAGGAACTCGAGGGACTCAAGGTTAATGGTGACATTCACGCGAACGGTAACGCTCATCCTCAGGACGAATTAGACAGCGGAAAGGATGACGAAGAAGGGTAAGCCGCGCAGAACTTTGACAGGCCTTGACGTAGAGTATCTCACCGCGATGTACTGACACTTTTAGCGCGATCACGCCTACGCCTGCGTCTCCCAAATCTTCGAGTCCCTCGACGTCTCCTCAACTGGCGCCGCAGGGTCCCTCACAGCTTCTTACTGCGCTTTTGGCACGTCTCCCGGATGCTACCAACCGAGCAATGATTGATCAGGCTGCCGTGGACTTTGCGTTCCTCAATTCCAAAGCTGCTAGAAAAAGGCTCGTCAAAGTGGGTTTTCAGGTCATGCACATTGCCCAGGGCGGTTTAATCAGTGTAGACTAGTTCTTGACCTCCGTCCCGAAGAACAGAAGCGACCTACTGCCTCACTACTCCAGGTTGGCCGCCACCCTAAGCAAGTACATGCCGGACATAGGAACAGAACTAGTGGCTTTTGTGAGTCGACCCATTCAACTCACTAATTCATATACTGGACAAAAGCTTACCAACGAGTCAAGTTGGATGAGGAGTTCCGGTATTTGCAGAGGAAGAAGAATGTCGTCAAGGAGCTCAGTGAAACACGGATGAAGGCACGCAGTTCCATTTGATGATGATATGCTGTTTGACCCTGCCTAAACAGAATATCGTCTTTCTGTCGAACTTGACAAAGTTCCACATTGTACCACCCCACCTGATATTACACATGTTTAAAGTCTGTCTCGACGACTTCTCGGGCACGAACGTAGAGAACATAGCCCTTCTGCTCGAAGGATGTGGGCGCTTCCTTCTGCGGAGCGAGGATACCAGAGAAAGGTTTGGTACCATGGTAAGGGTTTAGTTGTATTCATTGCCATCGATGGTTCAGGGTCCTCTAGCTCGAGCTCATGAAACGGAAACAAAGTATGCAACATTTCGATCAGAGGCAAATCCTCATCCTCGAGAACGCTTACTACCAGGTTTGATCTTCAGACCAGCCTAGAATTGGACACTGAGTACCTATCTAGTGCAACCCGCCCGAGCGTGCTCCGCGTGTCGAGAAGGAGCGAACCCCAATGGAGCTTTTCATTCGTCACCTTATATTTGATGTTCTTGCGAAGAGAACTATCGATAAAGTGCTCAAGCTCATCCGAAAACTGGATTGGGACGATCCTGTTGTACAACGCACGTTGCACAAGGTTTTCACGAAACCGTGGAAAATCAAATACAGTAACATCAGTCTTCTCGCGATGTTGACGTACGACCTGCAGCGTTATCATCCTACTTTCACCATAGCTGTTGTAGATCAAGTTCTCGAAAACATACGTCGGGGGCTGGAACAGAACATATACAGTACGAACCAGCAACGTATAGCAACCATCAAGTACCTTGGAGAGTTGTACATCTATCGTCTGGTGGGCTCTAGTTTGGTGTTCGATACGCTGTGGTCTCTCGTAACATTCGGACATCGTCAGTCTTGTTGCCACTTTTATTGCATCCCCCGCGCTCACATCATATTCTAGCTGATGGTCAACCATTGCCCCGTCAGCCATGCGTACTCGATATGCCAGATGATTTCTTCAGAGTCCGTCTAATCTGCGCAATGTTGGACACCGTTGGCATGTGTTTTGACAGGGGCAATCAAAAAAGAAAACTTGATGGCTTCTTGGCGTTCTTTCAGGTAAATATCTCCGCCATCGATCATGCAGAAGTTCTGACATTACTCTCAGTATTATGTTTTGTGTAAGGAAGAAGTACCGATGGATGTGGATTTCATGCTGTCAGACTCCCTTGAGGTATGGTAAATTTGTAATCGCGTTCCCATTATCTCACAGCTATGCAGGCCATTCGACCGAAGTTAGCGATGCCAAACTCAGTCGAAGAAGCGGCCGCGGCAGTTGATGAAATGTTCAACACCGCCGCGCAAAATGCTGGGCGTAAGTAAACCTCGTGGTTCCCCTTCTATGGCTGAGCATGCATCAAAGTGACAACCGAGGGCGATAGCGGTGAAGATAGTGAGGATGATGGGGAACGGCCTCAGCAAGTTGACGAAGATGAAGATGATACAGCTGGCCAGGAGTCAGCAGTGAGCACGTTTCTACATATTTCTACAACGACAGTCACAGATGCACCCTTCCACAGGCTGAAGATCGCGCGCCATCACCAGAGACCGTGGTTGTACTCTCCGCTCAAGAACATCTTGGTCCCTCAGAAGAAGCTGATGCAGATTTTGCCAAGGAACTTGCCAAGATTATCACAGATTCGTCTGCCGAGTCGAGAAAGATTGACAAGAAGGCGGCGTGGTGGGACTCTGCTGTGTTGGCACCCGGCGCCAGGAAGAAGCGTGTTGATGACGAGGGAGACGCTGATGGGGAAGGCAATACAGCTAATAGAGAGTCGGTGATGAACTTTACGGTGATCACAAAGAGGGGAAACAAGCAACAGGTCTATCAGTCCGATGTCGAGGGGGGAAGTGAACTGATCTACTTGATAGATGCGGTTTTTGCCTGTTCCTACAGAATCAGCCCTCGCGGTGCATACACGTTCGGCACAGCTCCAGGACAAGGAAGAACAGCAACACCTGAAACGCCTGGTCTTGAACTATGAGCTGAATCAAGAAGCCGAAGAACTGAAAGGTAAATTTCTCGTGACATCCGGCGATTAAACATTTCGATAACGTCGACACGCCAGCGTTGGAAAATCGAAGCCGGACTGGTGCGATCAAAATCCGTTATGTTGGCTAAAAGGCGATGATTTGTCGCATTGGCACTGGCCAGGAAATCGGCGCATCAGCATGGCCTTTTCTCGCTCGTAGCGATCGCTTGCGGTTCCCCGCAGCCACTTTCCGGCTTTGCACTCCCGGAACGTGACTTTGTAGTGGTGTCTTGGGCCTCGTCTCCAGCGTCCTCCACCCAGTCCAGGTTCAGTATCCGCACTGACGACCTTATGTACTTTGACGACCTCGAACCGTATCCGTACGATAGCCTGTTAGTCGCAGGTGCAATGTGGCCATGGATCGTAGCATTTTAAGTGACTTGCATATTGTAGACGACGAATGGATTCTCTGTTTATGCAAAGTTTGGAACGGCGGCGGAACGGATAGTCAACTTCTCGTCTTGTGCCAGACGCCACGCCATCTCTCGATCCATTGACAAGGAATTAGAGCACCGGGAATTTGCCTCGCGAACTCCGTAGTGGTGTTTTTCATGTGCGATTCTGACGACGATTACTTTCCGGACGACTTGGTGCACACCTTCAACGAAGAAACTCTCGCCCTTCTCGATGAAGAGGAATCAAAATTCAAAGGCACCCAAGTTCGTCAGAGTGCCAACACCACTCAAGTCCGACAAACCGTCGGGCCCCCACCCAAGCGTCAAAAGACGTCGGGGTCATGGAAGCCTCAGCCCATCAACAACAAGACGCTTCGCCGCACCGACTCTACCCTGGAGGACATGGACTATCTTCCAGACGTCTCCGTTCGACAGGACGGTACCTACGGCCTCCAGGACAAACAAAGACGCGCGTCGGGACCTGGGCCTCCTAGTCGATCGGGAATTGCTCCAGGTCCGAGTCCGCACATCGTCGTGCAGACAGCGCCTTGGACCAGACCCACGACGACTGCCACTGTATCCCGCGGTCCTACGCCCGCTATGCGCAGTACGTCGGGGACGGGCCCCGCGAGGGTAATCCAAGCCCCTCCTCGTCCGCCGCCCACGTCTGCGCGTGGTCCCCGAGCTACTCAGTCGCCTGTCTCATCCCAAGAAGTAGTCTCTCGGACGCAACATGGGCTTTTCTCGCGAGTCAACAACGGGGTTCCGTCCACGACCGTGACCGCCGTCGCCGCCGCCGCCGCCGCCCCACCCAGCGGTTCCGTCGATCGGCTGCTCCAACAGATAGACGAGGTGTGGTGTTTGTGCACCGCATGGATAGGTCGCGCATGGACTGAAGATTCTTTCATAGCTTCGTAAAAAGAACGAAGCGATACAGGCCGATATGGAGTCTGCTGTGCAGGCAAAGTTTTGCAAAGAGGGGGAGGTGACCATACTCCGAAAACGTCTAGAAAAGGTGCATGATACGTCGTTTCACGCGGTGATCCTCCCATGACCTTTGCGCAGACAGCCCAAGATCACTTGACTCAGATCACAAAGCTCAAGCTTGCAAAGGAAGAGGCAGATGCGAAACACGTTCTTTTGCAGAAGCAATTCGAAGCAGATAAAGAACGCTTGAAAACTGAGTTAACTTTCAGAGTAAGGGGCGTCTGTGTTATTGAACGATTGATCATATGTTTTTTTTTTTTTCTAGCGCCACGAACTGGAGACCTCTGCGCGTGTACAACCTCAAGCTGTTTTTCCCGCAAACGAGGCTTCGCAGAGAGCAAGACCCTTGCCTACTCAGAGGCAGAGGTCGGGACAATGGGGTTTCGCTGGCCCTTCTCGACCAGTACCAGAGACTCCTCGTCGCCCCCGCTTTGGCGTCATATCAGATTTTGAGAAACCAAAGAAAACGACTGTGCTGGAGACACGAGACCTCCCATCAGGTTTTCAGGCTAGTCCTTTGCGTTCACCGACGACGAGTAGGCTTAAAGGGAAGGAGATTGCCTCATTCGTTGCTTCTGTAAGTCGTATCTGCTTGTCTGCAGCGACGCGTGATTGTATCTGCCTTCCAGCAGGCGGGTCCCGTCACCCAGAATGCCAGTCCTGTAGCTCGAGAACCGAGCACCCAATCTTTCCAACCCGATGTGTTTAGTACTCCAGTGGATGACGGTGGTTTCGTCCAGGATCTCAGTCCTCTCGTTGAATCCGGTGTCGATGATGTCCACATGGTGGATGCAGGGACACCTATTATAAACTTCTCTTCGCAAAAGAACACTACTGTTCTGGCTCTTCCGAATCGGAATACTGTCGTTGGTGTTCGTCTCTCTCTTGTCGCACCTTTGAGGCTGACTCTTGATAGCTTCATGACTTCATGCTAACGCATACTTTACAAGGATCAGAGCTCCCAACTCTGCAGCTACTCGTATGTGCGTCTCCAAAGGAAACCGGCCAAGTCCAGTCCTACGGTGCTGCACTACTGCGAATATTTAATACCCTTGGGGGCATAACTGCTCAACCTGATAGGGATTTTGACGACTTGGCGCGAATTATCTGGGGCGCACTGTGTGAGGTGACCCAGTCCCTGGCAAAGAATGATTTGGTTTGATCCTTACTATCATCATATTTGACCTCCGCTCAGTCTCTGTAGATCACTCCGTTGACTGCCGCACTGAACTTGCTTGCCGAGTTCACGTATATGTTGCTGTCGACCCACGCTCATCTGTCGCGTGTTCCAGACCGCAATGAAACACCGCACTTGTTGGGAGTGCTGCATAACATCATTCAAGACAAGCTCCAAAAGCTTGATGTTACAGCTGAGAACGAGTCTCCTGAGCTTCGCCTGCTGGGGAAAGAGACATTGTCCCTTTACGAGGCGCTGGTTTTGTGGATTCCCGACGTTCTCGAGGACAGGCAAGTTTTCGTGACAGACCGTGTGATGATAGCTAACTGTGAATCCAGTCTTAACGCAAGCGCAAACATACCTTCCTTGCTCGTGATGTTGCTCCAACCTCACCACTCGCCGTGGCTCCTTATAGAGAGCACGTGGCTACTCATAAGATTGTCGACAAGTATGATTCATGTAATTTCAGCAGCTTCCCAGCCGACGTGATTTTAGGATGGGGCCTCTTTCGTTCGTTGTTATCGCACGCTACAACTGAACTGACGGGAAACGACGGCGAACGCGTGAGCGCTGCTCACCACCACATTGGTCTCGCATGTTCTCTGCTGACCGATACTGACCGCCAAGGACCCGAGGTACGCCCTATAGGCCTTGTTTTTCACCGCCTTGTCTCACTGCAGCGTGTATCACAGGCAGAGGAACTCAAGAGTCGCATCATCATGTTCTTTGGCATGCTTTCCAATGCGCACCCAGACGCGGAAGCATTGCTAGTTGAATCCCAGGAGTTGATCCCATCAATCGTCCTTTACCTCTGTCATCTGGCGGCAGGGATTTGGCACAAGAATTGGGTGATCGTGGACGATCCTCTGGCTGCTACGAGGTGCTTACTTGATCCCCCGAACGAGCAAACGTTTTGGCTGACTCTAGGTGAGCAGAACGATCGACGCCATCAACTACGCGACGTTGCTGCTCTATCACCTGGTCATTGGTGAAGACGCGACGCTCGATCTGCGCGAATGTCTTTTACACGCACGAGCAAAGACGCAGGAAGCGCCGATCGACTTTTTCATCTTAACGTTCGGTCGGCTCAGCTACGGAAACCCTCCTTATTGGTTGGACGTAAAGGATAGACAACGACTGGCGGCAGTCGGAGGTCCGTACTCGGCTGTACATCGAGAACGAATTCACTGACGACGGCGTACAGCTCTTGCTAGAGCTCTCCTGGAGAGGGTGATCCAGGGACCGGAACTAGACATGATTTGGGAAACCTACCAGTATGAAGGAGACGAAACTAACGAAGCTCACATGGACGTAGACGAGGAAGTAGAGGCTCAACGATTTGCAGATTTATGACTGTACAAATATCGCTAGGAAACAAATGGACGTAGACGAGGAGGTAGAGGCTCAACGATGTGCGGATTCATGACTGTACAAATGTCACTAGGAAACAAATGAAACAAATGGTTCGATGGACACGCTCCGTGGACAGAAACTCAAGGATTGTCTAGCGCACCGGGTCCGACGGTCTGGCGAGTTCAGATCTCGAGGGCAAAAGGTAGTACAAGTTGATGACATTACCTCGCGACAGAATTTTTTCCTCCATTGCATATGCCTTTTTTCCGTCTTCGACAACGACTCGAGTGCTTGCGACCTCTTGAGCGTAAACGCACACGCTTCTAGCTTATATTTAGTAGACCAGCGGAGACGTATCTTCATCTACAGACGGGACGGGTTAGACGACTTCACATGAGATAGCGCGCGACCAAAACCAAACGTACCGCATGTGGTGGGACCGAAGTCGCACCACTCGCATTCCTAGTACCAAGAGGCTCGTCCCACAAGTGAGGCACGACGACCGTCGACGCCTCTCCAGCACTCTCGAGCCACAATCTCCAAACACAATCGTCCCAGTCCAGCGCGCGCGATCCAAACAGGTAATGCCGTTCCGTACACCAAACGGGATAGTCCCTCGGGAGCACGACGGGCGCGAGCGTCCTTGGCGGCGGGGGCGTTGTCGTCTTTTGCGTCGCGTTGCTCAGGAGGAGGAGGACTGTCGGATGGTCGACGGACCTCAGCTTGTCCAGCCAGCGCGCGGGGTCGAGTGCAGACATAGTAGAGGGTATACGGCCGTCAGGGATCAATACCACGTGTGACGTACGTGCAAAGAGCCTCGCCAGGTTGAGGTACGCGTTCGACGACCCGCCAGCGATCGAAGGGACGTACAGGACGTGTACGGAGGTGCGGGCCGACAATGCTCGCCGCTGGGTTTTAGAGGAGGCTACTGCCGTCGTCGTCGTCGTCGCGACGAGACGCTCATGGCCAGTCGAGTTGGGCGGGTACGTAGTGACGACGACAAGAGACACAGGACCTGGCCATACCATCGCGTTCGCGAGCGCTTTTTCGATCTGGGCGTCCTCGACCCAGAGACAGGCGGTAAGGTCGGACGTCGGATGGCCAGGATGGCCCTGCTGGACGAACGTCTCCAGATGCGCGCGAGGGCCGAGTTCTCTAAAGGCGACGGACAGACGCTGGGACAGCGCGACGTTCCGCAGGCTCAACGACGTGTCGCGGACGTCTGACGAGGCGAGGTCGTCCCTGGAAACACTGATTCCCCAGGACGACTGAGGAGGAGGAGGAGCCCAAAATGCTTCCTGAGAAAAGTCGTGGATCTTGAGGGTCAAGAAGACGATGGAGAGGCAACAATATAGCGTGAGCAGCGTGCGGGGGCGCCATACGTACCCGCCGCAGATCCTTTTGAGGTCGTCCGTCAGAAAGGTCGCAGGGTCCGTGACGAGCTGCTTCAGCAGAGAGAGTCGCCCCCCGGGACGGCCCGGCCGTTGTCCCGCCGGCAGACCGCTTTCGAGGACATGTAGATAGTCCTTTGCAGAACTCAGCGAGATCTGCTCAGAGTTGGTGCGAACGCGGTGAAGATACCCAAGACCGGAAAGGTGGCTCTGGTAGCTCCCAGAGGCCGAGATCGAAACTCGATGCCGCCTTCCGGTGGTTAGATTCAAAGGAACAGACTTGCTCTGAGGCAAATTCGAATCCATCGAAGGAAGTCCAAGTACAGATCGCGACGGCGTCGTGGGCAAAGGCAAGAAACCCGGTGAACTAGTTCAAAGTCAGTTGGCAGTTGAGACGTAAGTGGCAATTTGGAATCCTGCGTTCTTAGCATCGGCGACGAGGCGAAGCGTGGATTCAATCAAAGTATACAACTTGGACTGCCAACAGCCTGTGCGTATCAAAAAAGAGATGAAGCAAGATCATTTAAAACGCATCGACAACTCATCGCCTACTCGTCCTCCTCGACGTCACCAAACTCAAACATTCCCAAACGGTCCCGTTTGCCGGCTGCGACGCACTCCTGCAGGTACACGACCACTTGCGGATATGCCGCGAGGTACTTGCAGCCCTTTCGGTCAATGGAAGCCAGACCTTCGCGGAGTAGGTCTGCGTTGATGCAAGCGAGCGGATTCTGCGCAGAGGCCGGATCCGTGGGGTCGATAAGTCGGAGGTGGAGGGTATTTCCTTCCTTCTGATCGATATTGGCGATGAGTTTACGCCCTTCGCAAAGTGAGCGGAAGCGATCGATCGCCTCTAGATAGTATTCGCTATCGGGGTTCACCAATTTCACGAAACTGTGCAACCGATCAATACGTATGCAAAAGGAAAGGAAAGGAGCAAACCTGAGGCGTGCATCCTGCGCTTGTCCGGGGAGTGAGCGGAATTTTGGATCGAGTGGTCGCAAATGTGAGAATGGTACAATATCTTGATTACCGTAATCAATGAAGGTGACCTCGGCCTCCTTTTTGATAGGTGATGCACGCCGAATCTTGGCGCGGTACCACGAACCGTCAGAGAACTTTGCAGAAACGAGATCACCATTGGATGGCGTAAAGTTCGCAGGAGCTGCCGCAGATTTGTGATGCAGCGAGAAATCGCGCATCAGCTTCTCCAGGGAGGCTATACCTGTAGATTGAATACCGCTGAGCAGGGTCCACTGGCGGAATGCAAAAGTGCGCCAACCTTCTGTATTTAATATCTGGACAGAGAAGTTGAGGCCGTTCTTCGTTCGTACGTCACTAATGATGATATCGATGTACTCTGGCTTCAGTGGTGAAGGATCATCCTCCACGGGCGCCTGCGCCGCTTTCTCGGCCTCCTCGTCGTAATCTTTCCACACCTACAGGGAGGGACGCGGTTAACGCAAGTCTTGGTGCTTGCAGGATCAAACTCACATTACGGCGCGCCTGCTTGGCCTCGGTCTAGCATGTATGCATCAGCGTCGGTTGGCAGGGGAGAGGTAACGGTACAGACTTCTGCGTCATACAACTGCTTCGCCCATGATAGACCTTCTGCAGAGAAAGCATGCACAAATGCATACCCTTCCCGAGCAAGCGAGATAGCGGCATTCTCATTCTTCAGCCACAAAGCTCCGATAAAGCCACCAGACTTGTCAGTGGATTCGACTTCAAACTCAACGTCACGTTGCATGTATCGCCTCGTCGAGAACTCGGCAGCTTCAGAGCCAAAAGGCTCGCTCTTTTCTGAAGCGTTTCGAGCCGTACGTGGGGCCCTGATACCTTGGAAGAAGTGAGCTTATGAATTGAAGGAAAGTAGCTGAATCAAGTACCACCGAGTACTAGGGTCAGTGTTTGGTTATCCCTGGGTATGGATAACCTAGAGATACGAGTATTAACCAGCGATCATGGCAAGTAGGGAAAATCATACTTGAATCGTGATCCAGAAGCAACATATTCAACAATTGCGGGTATCTTGCCCTGCCGCTTGAAACCACTCAAGAAAGAATTTGCACGCGCCGCAGTCTAGGTGCAAGTTTAAACAGAACTGTGCTTGGTCGCTGTGCAACCTACCTCTGACAGGTTATGAGGTTGTTTAGGCGGCGGTTGCTCTTTTCCAGAGTGAATCCCACGAGTTTCTGTCACCGCACTACACGACGAGTTCACCAAGGCTAGCGAGATGGAGTATTTGTACGTACGTTTGTTCGGCCGACATGAGTTTGTCATAGTCTGGCGACCTGTCTTCATCATCCCGGCGATGTCGAACGACGCTTGAGAGACCTTTCTCAATCAACTGTTCGGCGATATTTCTAAACAAGATCAAGAGTAAGCACACGATTCCTTTGTCAAGGAAATTGTCTTACGAGTTCTGTCCACCATACCGGATGGTTGCGCATTCTCGTTCCTCGAATTCGCCTTCGCGGGGACGGATGAAGTCGATCGTTACCCTGACTTGTTTTCCAATGAGTCTCTTTCGCAAGAATTCTCGTGCTTCTTGAGCATAGTATGCTTGTTTGGGATCTGAAAGTCTAGAATCCAATGGTCAGGTGTGTGGCTCGCTGGAACGAGCAGACCTCACTTTGGGCCCCTAGCAGAGCTCAAATACAGCCGGCGTTCCTTTCCGGTATCTTTCTCTGCCACTGATATTTGTTCACCACTCCATACACGAATGACAACGCCCTCGAACGATCGTGAATTCCCAGAACTGCCGTTAGCCTTGGTTGAGGCGGGAGCGGACGGAGTCGAGGCACCGGCATAGAGACACGCCCGTTTCTCCTTGGCAGCTTTCTCGGCTGCACGAAGTCGTTCCATCCCACCCCCGCTTGCGAGCATACCGGCGTGCCAGTCGACGACACGGGCTAAGCCAGCGGCGACCAAGTGTTCTGCGACATTCCCAGCAGGGTGAAGAACTGCGCCCGGTTCGTCAAAAGCACTACGAAAGTTGGTGATAACTAACCAGAACCGATGAAAATTGAGGCAGGTGGAGGAGCTGTGCTTGCACCAGTTTGAAATGGGGTGGCAGGGGAATTTGGCAGGGACAAGATCACAACGCGAACCGCGCGTTGAAGCAATCGAGATTCGGTGAAAAATTTGGCCTAGACTCACTAAGCTCATGCGCTCAGCATATGACTGAGGAACAAACCTCGTCTGCCCACGGTTCTGACGATTCGTCAGGCTTGGTGGATGTTCTCGCACAGCGGACGCCCGCCAGTGCGATATTTGCCAATTGATGTTCCCCATCTGGCATAAAGAGTCGCACGCGAAGAGTTGATCCATCTCGTACTTGCTCCACAAGGGCTGCATCAACGAAATGAGTAAAGTTATGATCGGATGATGGCACGTTGTAAACATGCCATCGATCGGTTTCCCCTTCCACTCTGAAACAAATGCCTGAGAGTCCTGGGGCATCGTGTGATGCACTGCGCGGGTCTGGAATATTGTTAGTGAGAAAGAGGAGGCGCAGCATGGGAGACATACCTGAGGGCCATGGGGATTCCAAATGCCGGAACCCGCCGCCTTTGCTTCTGCCTCGAGGTCGCGTTTCCGGGTATCGTCATCAGTGGGCTCGTGCTTCAGTTCCTTGAGTTTGATCCATCCGTTCTTGAGTAGTTCCGAGGTGACATCGAGGCCGCCGATTTCTGCGGTTCCGATATCACGGGGAATGTCGTCGTTGGATGGCAAACTGTGTATCGAGGTAAAGGAGATGGGCTTTCCGACGGCCATGGCGCGCAGGAAGTCACGAGACTCGAATGCCCATGGCTGTAGAGTGATGAGTGCCAAAAGGGGATGCTATAGTTTGTGGGCGCACCTCGTCTTCCCTGGTGGTGTTTCCCATTCTTGGAGCTGCCGCGTCTGCGAGGTGGAGGATTCTAGGCACATGTTCAGTGGGCCGAGACGTGTGAGCGGGTGCGATCGATACCTTTCCTTGGGTGTTTGACCCTGCGGACCTGGAGGGCCGCGCAAGACGAGGGTGTCACCGGAGATGACGGCTGTGCGCAGTTTTGAATGAAGTCAGTGATACGTGGCCGGCGTAGAGGACACGCACATTTGACGACCTGTGCATTGACTAGTTTTAGATAAAATGGAGGGCAATGAAAAGGAGGAGAGAGACACACCGCTTTGAAGGACATAATGTAATGTGGTTGTAGTTTGAGAGGTTTACTTGATTTAGATATTACTTACCAGTGCACGCAGTTATAGCGTGTCATAATACAGCAGGTACAGTAAAAGCAACGAGAGCGCAGCTTCAATCCCACCCACCCACTGATGAACACCTCTCGCTTTCATGAACACCTGTCTTCCGACTTCTCCCGCGACGAGCAGCAGCACCCTGAGCTGGCACCGAGCGGGAGCACTGACATCATCATTGCGCAGATACGAGAGGCAACGTCCGCGCCTTCACCACTGACTAACTACCTCAAGGATCCTGCTGTCATGGACGCCATTGATGGCCGCGAGAGTAGCCACCGACGACGGCAGCGACATTCTGCATCGAGCACACGCAGTCGAGAGCCACGGACATCCGGCGTCCTGGGTGTTGTGCTTGCGGAAGAAGAGAAGCAGGCCCACAAACTCAAGTCGCTGCTTCGATCGACAGGTGACAGACTCGATCGCGAGATCCGTCGAGCGAGTCAGGCAGTATCTAGGGCTGAACATGCCGAGTCCAGGGTGCATGAATTGACTGCTCGTGTGTCGAAAGCCGAGTCGAGCAAATATGTTGTGGAGCTGGAGGCTGCGCGTGCCAAGGAGGAGATCAAACGGTACCAACTACAGATCGAAAGCCTCGAGCGGGACGTCAAGCGGCTGCATGCAGACGTGACGGTGCTGGAGAGGCAGAGAAACGAAGCGGACGAAAGCGCGTCACGCGCACGCGACACTGCAAGAAAGTTTCAGGTGGAACTGAGGAGCGTTCAGGCGAGACAAGTCGGGAAAGAAGAGGGACTAAAATACGGAATGGAAAAGTGGTTCAAGACGGGACGAATGGAGGGATGGGACGCAGGACGTATGGAAGGGTACGAGAATGGACGGGGAGAGGGGTACGAGGAGGGACGTGAACGGGGATTTGCCGAGGGACTGAAGCGGGGACGCAAGATTGGAAGACAAGAAGGAATCGACGAAGGACGAACAGAAGAACGAGCACATGCACTGCAAGCCTTTGACGACTTTTTCGCTGCAGAGATCGACGAACGAGATCATGTGGTAAGTATTTTCTGTTCTGTTAAAACAATACTGATTCTCGATAAAAAGACGAGAAAACAAGCGCAGAAGTGGTCGGACTGGATGCGACGAAGTTAACATAATCGGACGTTTTAGCTACACTTAGATTATGACTCTCACTCGCAAAGGCAAAGACATTCCACGTCTCCCGCTCTCCGCCTTCACCAGCGCAGGCGCGTCAGACACGTTCCCGATCCCACCCACTCCCAGTTTCATCACTCCAACTGGAATCGCAGACGCTCATCTCTACATCGCACACGATCAACCAGGCGGTCACAGCGCGGACATCTCCCATCTCACCCGCGCTCACAAACGCGCCGTCGTGCTCTCCTCTGCTCCTGAGACGACGTCAGTCTCTCCTTCTCACTCACAGCCTTCTCTCATCCCCGCCACAGGTCTGGCCTCGTCGACGCTCCCGTTCTTGCCGTCCTCCTTCCATTTGCTCTCGACAGCACCGCCATTCCCGAATACCAATCGCCCCTCCCTGCCCTCTCCGCCGTGTACGATGGTGCCACACCCGTAGCCCCAGACGCCGAGGACGACACCAAGGTCAAGGCTCAGGTAGAGACACCAGTCAACAATCTTCGTTGGGCCTTGCAACACGCTCGAGTCGTCGATCTCAACATCCAAGGCAGCATCGCCGCTGCAGACGCTTCCTTCTACGACTCCCTCGACAATCTGCTCACCAAATCCATCAAATCAGACGCCGACACCAAGCGCACACCAATCGTCTTGAGCAAGTCACCATCGTCGTTTCCCCCTTCTTTTGCTGATCTTTTCCATCCAGCCAACGTATTGCCTCCTCCACTCGACGCGGTCCTGCCCGTCGTGATGATGGTAAATCACCCCACATACACAACCTACCGACAGCGCGTGTCCTTGCTCTCTCTCTTCGACTGCGTATCCGTCAAACTTCTCCCCCCACCTTGGCTCTCGACCAACCCAGACAAGGATCTGAAAAACATTCTCAAACTCTTCAGTGAGTAGATATCTCCACCAAATAGCACGCTCGGTTCACAATCGTCTAGTCTCCCCGGTCCTGGAAGCCTTTGGGTTTGAGAGAATCATTTTCGGTTCTTCGCCTGCCTTTGCACCGGGTTCGCCTGCGCTCGCCGAAACCTGGTATAAGCTAGTCTTGGAATCCTTCCGCGACTTGGCAGTCTCCCAGGACGATATGGACAAGATTTTCATAGAAAACGCCACTCGTGTGTATGGTGAATGACTTGTAAAACAACTAGCACAGTAACGTTACGTTAGAATACCATTTGTACGCTAAGCGAGTCGAGACTTTTTTTCTTTTGTCACTACTACTACTACTACTACTACTACTATAGCCGGGAAACAAGATCAGCGTTGCAATGCGTTTCTCGACTTGCTGTAACAAATAGCTCCGCTTGCTTTTCATTGTCAACGCCCATTCCCTTCTTGATTTGGCCTGTTGCACCGCACCTACAATGTCGGATCCCAACGACCACACTTTCGAAGTCGGAAGGCGTCACGGATCGTGCTCGTGAGTGTCCCAGCTTTCCCTGACGAACCGTCTAGTCACTCCCATCCGTTTCGTCGAGGCCAGGAGCAGTAGAGAATCGTCTCCCGTCGCGGTGGGTCTCGCTTTTGTTCTCCGTCTAATTCATTACTTAACACATTGTTGTGTGTATCCCCTTTTCTTTCCGCAGAAACGACAAAAACGCGCACTCACGCCTGTTTCTGAGGCAGGAGACCTTGTCCCTGTCGCCCACAATGACGACGCAGAAACTCCGACACCTGAGGATACACCCCTTATACGTCAGGCTGTTGGTTTCTCGTGGAATCCATCCGCCAACGTCAGTACATATCAGGCCACCAGGGCCCAGCCTCCTGTCGTTCCCTACTTTCTCCCCGGCCAGGCTCCTCCTCAACCTCCCCAACCGAAAACCTCGAAGCCGAGGGCACCTAGGAAGAAGAGGGGCGAGCAGTATTCTGACCAGACCAGCAAATTCAAGCTCATTGATTCCGACTCGCAGCCACCCCGTCCTGTCTATCGGAGTATCGCTCCGGCCGCGGCTGCTGCCCCTATGCCCCAACATCACAACCTCGCGCGTTCGATGGTACCCGCTCCCAATTACTCCTTCGTTTACACCGACGGAAACGGCGCAGAAGATTTAACCAATGTCACAGTTCCTTCCAAGCGAGGAAGGAAAAAGAAACAGGTTCCCATGTCGTTGAGCCGAGCAAGTACTCGACCGCCTTCTGGGCAGTCTGCCTCAACCGATCCTTCTGTCACCCCCCCTCAGCATAACACTAACAACGACATTGGGAGACCACCCGTGCAAAGATCTGGACATGCGTCCGAGTCCCAAATAACGCGTGCTGTGTCATCAAGCAGTACACCTGCCGGGAGCACAAATGTCGCCAGTACGTACCGTTAGTTTTAAATTGCCCGTTGCTCACTCGTTTCAGCTGCCGCCGTCGGCCAAGGCCAATCTCCCGGCGTTCCCCGACCGATGCGAATGGTAACGTTACTCATCGAAGACCTGAGAAGTGGCGTTGTCGATTCACAACTGGCCGAGGTCAGAGTTCCAGTGAGAATCGCCGACGACCCAGAAGATGGATTCTGGGCGGATGCAGTCGATATTTGCAACGCTCTCCAAGGTGGTCCATCCCGAATAGATGGTTGGTGTTTTTTCCGTGCCATTGGACTCGCAGCTGATTCCTCTTGCACCAAGGACTTGCCAAGGTGTACACCATGAGGGGAAGATTTCGGCAAATCTTTATGCGCGTCGATCAGTACGACCAGGCCGAGGTCCAGTCGGCACATATTGGTGTTTCAAAGGAGAGAACGTTGAACGTCTATGTAGAAAGCGTGAGTGACCGTGTGGGCAGAACTTTTTGAATGCATCTGACATCCTCCACCAGCCCGTGCCGCAGGGTCAGCTACCGCGTCGTCCTGCTGGGTCTTCGGATGCGCCCTCTGGTTCTGAGCGCGAGACAGTGCCCTCTCCTACCCTGACGTACTGCCGACCCACTTACTCGCTCGTGACGCGCGAGGAGCAGATGGAACGATTATCGAGAAGCATTTACGTCAGGCCAGAGACTCGAAGGGCGTCTTCCGTATCGGACAATGGATCCTATGGCCCCTCGCAAGGTGGGTCGCCAAACGCGCGACATCGACACGCCGGTTACGCCGGTTCGATCCACCGCCTTTTGACGCCTCCCATACCCGGTCGAATTGCCGACACGAAAGAGGAGAGGGACGAGGCAATCTCAAACTATGCTCGAACGCTCATCGAGAATAATCCTCGCTGGGTAGAATACATGGAATCAAAGGCAAGACCGCAACGCGTCTCCGAGGTACTGAAGCAATACAACTTTGTGGACGACCAACTTCGAGAACTTGTGGGACGACAAACGCCGTCGCATTGGGATGGCGCTCCAAGTACTGTTATCGACAACGTGGGTCATTGACGAAGCGGTACTATTTCTTCTCTAATTGACGATGTGCTACAGTACCACGTTTGGCAAGCGCTCAAGTTGGTCAACGGCACGGGCGAGCGATGCGAGGAGACGTTGAACCTGATCAAGTATTACGGGAAAGACGGCATCAGATACGAAGACTCGCGCGTCGTCGACATGATGAACGACACCTCGCCTCCTAAAGCAAACGCCATGGACAAATTCCTTCGTCTGCTCCGTTTCGTGGATAAATGTTTTATCCATGATGCGGTCACTGGACAGTTGGTGCCGACTCAGAGTTGACGTGATAGTCGGTCTACATTATATTGTACTTATTCCTGTTGTATGATTCTTCATCCACTCGTGTGTGAATCAGTGTGATTGATATCAAGATTATTCGACAAAATAATGTAACTACAATGCACCTTCAGAATTGTCTATGTCTATGGAAACTCCAATGGCGAATGCATAGATCATCTCTAGATGAGACCTTCGTGGTAAGGTAGTGTCGTGTAAGATGAAATTTCGAACGTCACGGCGGTCGGCGTTGTGGGCAGCCATGTTGCCAGCTGTGCGTTCTTCATTGTCGAAACATAAATAGTCAACAGCCTCGAGGGAGAGGTCATGTTTGCCAGTGAGGTCTAGCAAACGCTTGATGGCTGTTACTGTTGAGACGCGAGACCTGTTATTCCATACGGAGGTCGACGACCTGAGTTGGTGCCATCCGGTGAAGCCAAGTGTTGAAGCCAGTTTCTGCCGTGCGGTGTTCAAGAGATGTCGCAGTCGTATTGGCATCATGGCCGCTTGAAGCTGTAAAGCAATGAGAATTGGAATTATTTGATGCTGAAGAGAAATACATACCGAGTTAAGCTCGGCCCTCAGTTCCTGTGTCTCTTCACGGTGGGTTGCCGCCTCTGCTTCATTTTTTGCAAATCGCGCTTCGTGTCTAGCGAGGATCAATTCTTAAAAAGAAAGAGTCAGTGACATTAATGAAAAATGGATAGTAAACGCACCAATGCGGTTACTGTTCTTTAGACGCTCCTCAATCAAATCTGCGTCTTGTTGTGATGACGGTTGAACGAGGCACATTTTCTGGCCCGAGTCATCACTCTCTAAAGGGTACCATAGAATTGCTGTAATATTAGTAAGACTTACCATATACTTCCGCTTTCAACCCAACCTATGCTGAAAGCGGAAGTATATGGTAAGAACCGCCCACCCATTTTCTAGGCCGTAGACGCGGTTAATGGCGGTCGCCATCTCCTGTGTCCCCTTTCGGATCGCGGCGTCCGTGGCGTTTCCCACGATTGGCGGGACAGTCGGACTCGGAAGGGGCGGACCATTGTAAATAATGGTTAGTGTTGGAGGAAGCATGATTGACGCGGGGGAAGTTTCTGTTCCACTCGCTTTTCACTCCTACTACCCTAAATATAATTCAGACGGTCAGCCTCCATTCAAGTTGGCATGCTGAGCACTAATACTGGACAATTGTGGCTGATGAGTCGCCAGTATTTAATTTCAGGCAGCTTGGCCACGTGGGAAATTTATTCCTGTATATATGGTAGTCGGCTGACTCATTTGTTGATTTTGTGGCGTGTGGCGTGTGACTTCTTTTCGCTTTGAGCGACTCCACCGAGTCACAGGCCACAATGCCACGTGACACCACGACCACACGCCGGGCGCTGCGTTGTCGCGTACCAAAACGCAACTGCACGACGGTGCAACGTGACGATGACTCGGACGACAGGTCCACCAGCGCCCACGGCGCGCCAGTGAGGATGCCACACGACGACGACACGACGACAGCGTCAAACGTGACGAGGTGGGTGCCCGCCTTTCTCCCCCTCCCTCCCTCCCTCACCACCAGACGCCAGACGCCGTCCACGCCACCATGCCAGCGCATGCCCCCTCAACGTGACGACGACGACGACGAACGCGACGAGCCCGCCTCCCTTCCCGCCTCTATCCCTTCCCTGCGCCAGATCTCGCTAGTGCACCCCCACGTCACGAGCACCGACACGATGATGACGGACACGATGACAGCGCAACTGCGTGCCAGCGTGCCCGCCTCTCCCTCTCCCTTGCCCACCTTACGCCCGCCCGCCACAATGACGACGAACATGACTTCGATCTGGTGTGCCGGCTCTCTCCCTCTCCCTCCCTTCTCCCTTCCCTCCCCTGCCCCTGCACGTCCTTTTCTACTCCACCCTGCCGTCATCGACTGATCCCTCAGTTTCAGAACCACCATGAACTTTTCGTTGGCACAGGACAGTCTTGTAAGTTCTTCAGTTCGTGAGTGTCTTCATGCTTCTTGGTCACGTCCCATGTCTTCGTCGAGGCAGATCTTTGCCCGTCACGGAGATTGTGTTTTCTTTTTGGATCACTCTCATTTTCTTTGTTTCAACGTCTGATGGCCTCACGTACTGATCTGGCGGTGCCTTGTTCCTCGATGAAAACGAAACTGATTCATTAACGATATTTGAATTTAAAAAAGGTCAAGAACTTATCAACAGCATGTAGCCGAGCTGTAAAGTAGGTACCCGAGTTATAACCCGGCAAAAATCCGGTCTAGCTCATTTTGGTTGGCGGCTAAAAGGTCACTTCACGATACAGGTTTCAGATTATATCTATTCCTTTTACAGCTGTTTTCAATATAGTGCGGAAAACGCGTTTTCAAAATTTCTGTCTCGGAGACAGCCGGGCAAGGACCCCGAGTGCACATTAGTTCGTAGCGTCGCTAGTACCT